>PVIR01022789.1:0-27780 GCA_004026965.1 Petromus typicus
AGGGTTTTACCTAGAAGGAAAAGCAGGCCACGAAGACAAATTTCTCATTTCTTCCAGTAGGATCTGACTTCATTTTTAACAAAGTGTGGTGAAGATCAAGGCTCAAGGCAATCTCAAGAAGAGTGATGACTGCAGTGAAAGGGAAATGGGATAAATCTATGGGATTAATGAAGATACAGCTGCAGGCCAGGAATTTTATAGGAACAAGCCAAGGAATAAGACAGCTGACAGGATCTCTCTGGGATGAGAATAAATACCAAATATGGACTTTATAAGCTATTCCTTCAAGGCTGCCGCAATTTGATCAGCACAATTTATGTCCCAGGGAATTGGTGAAAATAATTGAACAATCACATGACAGTTAGTAGAGTTTAACAGTTGGAGGTGGTCATGAAAAGAGAGCCCTATAATAACAGGCAGTTTAGCCATTTAACTTATAAACAGGCAGCTAATAAGGGACAGGACCTACAACGGAGTTGGACTGGTCAGCTTTATAAGAAAACAGGAGGTACGCAGGGTTAAAGGAGATCATTAAGCTAAGGAAGGTAAAAATAAACACAAGGAAGTGACCAACATAGCTGACCCCTTCTTTTTACTTTGTTCTAACCACACAGAGTTGCCTAACTGAAGAGTACCTGATCAGTGTTCATGGCCACTGCATTCTGTTTTTCTACAGGCCACATTACAGCATGGACAGTCCATTCCTAGGCTCTATAGGATGCGCCTACTTTGATCTGTTATGGCCAGAGACCTGACCACATGGATAAAAAGGGCCCTGGACACAGAGCCCACTTGGCTACCCTTTTCAGGATCTCCTTTTTTGGGGACCTTACTCTACTTTTATACTTTCAAGAAACACTCCTCTTGACTACCCTGTACATGACTCCATTCTTTAACTGTGAAACACCAACTCAGTTGGACAGGAGCATTACCAATTCTACTGTGACCCCGAGAAGTTTGCAGGAATACCCAAAGCTCTAGCTCTGAGAAACATCACAGATTCAGTTCTGGGAAAGGAGGGTGGCAAGAGAGTAGTACACATCACTAAAATAATCCAGTCAGTAACCAAAAAATAAACAAGCACATGATAATAATCAGTACCTGAGAGAATTGGTTTTTTTTTTTTTTTAAATTTTTGGAGACAGAGTCTCCTTTATAATTCAGGCTGGCCACAAGTTCACTATGTCTCCCAGGTGAGCCTGGAACTTTCAGCAGTCCTCCTGTCTCTGCCTCCTGGAGTGCCGGGATTATAGGCATGACCCTCCACGCCTGGCACGCCCGGCACTGTGGTATGTGGGACTGATTGCTGGTTGGTGTGAGTCACCACACCTCCCGGCATTTTTGTATATTGTTACCAGGGATAGAACTCAGGCCCTTGCACTTGGAAGGCAGGTGCCAGAACCACTGAGTCAAATCCCGGCCCCTAACAGAATTATTATTCAAGTTGCTATTACTGCACTGCCAAATGTATAAAAGTATAAAAAATTGCCCAATGACACATTTCTCAGAATGTGCCCCAAATGCAACACGACACTGTATATGTGTTCGTATACATGTATGTTATCACAAAACAGGGGAAGGAAAATACAGATATATCAAAGTAACTTTTTTTGAGACAAAGTTTTGCTATGTAATCTCAGCAGATCTTGAACTATGTTGCCGAGGCTGTCCTTGAATTCATGGCAATCCTCTTGTCTTAGCTTCTGAAGTGCTAAAGTAACATTTTTTTATACATTAATGATGGTAGTATACAGCTACAGCTGATTTAGATAAAAGATATACACCAAACTTTAGAACAACCACTTGCACAGAAATTTAAAACTATATAAGATATTCCTCATTTAATGACTACCTGTTTAACGGCAGTTCAGACTCATGGCCAAAGCATGCTTTTAAGACTTTATGACCCCCACCACTTTAACTTATAATTTTTCTGATACAGTTCTGTTCATCTTGTTTATGGAGTCTTAGTGTCTTCTTTCTTGTGCAATGTGCTTTGTTTATACAGTACACTTCATTTATACAGTACTGTAATTTTGCTGGTTGTACTGTACCATATAGTTTGTCTTATGTACATTACAGCACTACATATAGAAGTTATGCAAATGAAAGCAAAGTCATCAAATCGGAGTTTCTTTTGATCACTTCTGTGTAATAATGAATATTATAACACATGGACTGTACATAATTACTCTTGGGGCAACCAGTCTCTTTAAAGACCTTCACAGGAATGGAACTCTGTTGTAACGCAAGGAATGCTACTTAAATGCTACATTAGAAAACATCTGCATAATTAAAAACAGCAGTAAAAATGACTGTAAAGGAAGAGGCAAAACTATCTCCATTTGTAGGAACACGTAGTACATAGAAACTCTGAAAATGGCATTAAACAATTAGAACTAATGAATCAAGCAAGGTTGCAAGATGTAAGATCTTTTGAAAAGTGACCAACTGTATTATTCTGCAAGCTGAATCCCTGAACTCAATGCCTTTGCATTGAGCCACATCCTCAGTCCATTTTACTATTTCTAATTCATCTTATTTTATTTGAGACAGGGTCTTGCTAAGTTATTAAATTGCCCAGGCTGGGCTCAAACTTTTGATCCTCCTGCTTTAGCTTCCCAGGGTCCTGAGACTCCAGATGTGTACCACCATGCCCAGCTTCAACACATCAGCAAACATCTGAAAACAGAACTGAAAGACAATTCTGTTCATACTTTCATCAAAAAGTGAAATACAATGTTTAGAGACCTGACTTCTGTATAACCACTGCAGCATTGCCTCAGGTCAATTACATAATGCTATGTGATGACCCTTAGAACTCTTGTGAATTGGATACCCGCTAATAGGCTTTTGGGTGATTGAATTATCAGAGTTCCAGCATCACCAAGTTGTTTAAATCCACCAGTTAGATCATACTTGGACAGTTAAGTGATCCTTATGGGTAGGTGACAAAACAGAAGTGAGAGTCTAAGTAAAAGTAGTCGATCACTGGGATATGACTTCGAGGAGTCTACCCCAGTCACCAGCCCTTTGTTCTCTGGCTCTTTCCCATTCTCTCTGCTTTCCGCCTAGGTGTGCACTTTCTTCAGTCCCACTTCCAAGTGATGTTTCAGCCTTGCAAGGCCTATGTCAGTGAATCACAAACTTGAAATTTTTCCTCTTAGTATTGTCACAGTATCAAAACACTAACACACCTAATTATTTAGTGTTATTACCTTTTGTGTTAAACAAATGAGGTACCGATACTTTCTCCATCTACTGCAGTTGTGGTCACATTAAATCTGTTCATAAGTACTGTGAAAGACTAGGAGCCCTCCTGCACAGTTCACAACAACCTGTCGGGTTGCTTCAGTGCGCCATCAAGTTACAACTGACCTGACCTATGAACAATGAGTTCATTAGTTCATCTCATCTTTGGTATGTATCCAGGAAACATCCAGCTCTCAGCTGTAAAGATTTACAAACAACTTCAGTTTCACCCAACCCTTGGGAACCAACCAAGTCAGTCAGTCAAGGGGTAACTGTTTGTGTAGGTATAAAATTCAAACGCAGATAGAAATCTGTTTCATCATACATTATGATTACTCAGTTGAGACTACATGCTATATGGATTGACAATTTTAAATAGAACTCTTTACATTTAAGTATAAACATTTTTGACATTTCATCTACAAAAATATTATCAGTGATTTCCAGACATGAAAATGTCTAGATACTCATTGCTGTGAAAGATGGGCTGGTTGAAGAAATGTCACCTCATTAAAAAACCCACATTTTTATCCAGGCTCACTCCGACATACATGATAAATTTGAGTCCTTTATACTCAAACTGATGGACCTTGAGGACATACTCATAAGTGAAATAAATAGGATACAGATATGTAAATAATGTATCTTTTCTCTGGTATGAGGAACTGAATTAGGTTGTGTCATGTATTGGTACAAATTGTCAATGTTGAATGTAATCATAATGTGTATATAAAATGTGCTTATAAAATCAATTTTAAAATAAAAAGATAAAAATCACTTCAGTCTATAGTAAATTTCTAAAAGATAGGCAAGCTAAATGTTTCACATACTGTACTAAAGGTGTTTTCTGCAATAGTCATATCAATATTTTATTAATATGATTTTTATAGTTTATCTGAAGAAATTACTACCTGCTGTTTAATTTTCCTTCAACCACTTAACAAAGTAAACATTCAAGGCCGAGTTTTCAGCTCCTGTCTTTTACATCCCAAGCAACAAAGAAATGAGGATGTAATACTGTCCTGGCCCAGACAGTGCAGGAGACAAAAACCACTAAGCCTCCAAGGCAGGGTGAGCAGCCAGCATTCCAAGAGTACTTTTTAAGACTTGTATTTCCTTTCACTATCCTTCCACAGTATTAACAGTTGGATAGTATCAATAAGTAACATGGTACTTTAATGCTAAAGGAAGACAAAAATCTTTTCCTATGACTGCCACATAAACATTATCACACAAATAGAAGACATTTACTAATCTGACTTGTGAGGTACACTTTAGACTCAGGCCCAGAATTTCTCTGCTTATTTCTAAGGTAACAATGTCTTTACCTTTATACCATTTGCCATAGAATTTCTCCTTCATTTCCAAGACAAAAAGGAGGCTTCAGAAAGGTTTGTAAATACAGTATCCCAAACTATGTAATGCAATCCTCTTCTCAACTCTGTAACACTTCTTCAACGGTAATGTTTTAGAAGTGACATTCTCATGGCATGTTACAATCTCAGATCAGAGCCTCATTTTTGTCCCCTACTGTTGCCGAAGCTAGAACGTCACTTAACGAAGGTGTAGACCTTGTTTTGTTCTCTTATCTAAAAGTGGATACCGTCACTTGATTTTGCTGAGCTGTACTCAGGATCAACTGAGATGAAGACACCACGGTGCTTTGGAGGCATAGCACAGTTTGTCCCTCATGCCATGTCTTGCAGGCAGGTGGTACCCAGCTGTGATACAGACAATACCTAGGGTACCCTTTCTCTTATCAACTGTAGCTTAGGTGGACAGACCAGGACCCCTCCAGTCGCATCCTTCTCTGGAGAAGACTTGATACTTAGCCCAGCTGATTCTGTAATGATATCCCAGGTTCAGTAAGAAGCAGGC
Organism: Petromus typicus; assembly: GCA_004026965.1. NCBI lineage: Eukaryota > Metazoa > Chordata > Mammalia > Rodentia > Petromuridae > Petromus > Petromus typicus. The sequence continues at coordinate 5,131 of PVIR01022789.1, forward strand.
ACAGGAAAAGGTGCTGAATTACTGCACGATCATGGTGTTAGCATATGATCAGTGATCAGTTTGGAAGACAGCAGAAGTTCAGTGCTGGGGCCGCAAAGTGCTTTTCTCCATTTGTTTCCTGCATCTCACAGCTTTTTATCCAGCTGCATTGTTCTCCCATCCAGAAAATCCCTAACTGGCAGTTGTAGTATTATTTTGTACTCATCTCCTCTTTATCTTTCTCTTTCAAGTAGTAACGAGGGATTCACAACTCAACATCTAACTAAACATCAGCTGTCTAATAATCTCCTAGTGGCCAAAACACAGAGCACAGGTGGCAACATTCACGGGCCGAGGCAGGCTGGCTTACCAGCTCTCCCTGTTCTTACAATCTGTCTACCATCACACTTCAGCATTCAGAAAATGGGCAGGTCAAGGCACAGAAAGGAGGGAGGGCAGGAGAACGGGAAAAAATAAGAATCAAGATGTGTCATGTACTAGTACAAACCCTCAACATTGAATGGGATCATAATGTATATACAAAATGTAGCAATAGAATCAATTTTAAAAGCTTAAAAAAATGAACTTAAGATGACATCTTATCTGCTCAAACAGCAGCAAAGCTGTGTTTCAGGGATACATCTATGGTTTTAGGGTAAGTAAAGAAAACTATCACAAAAGAGAAAAGGAAGTCATTAACACTTAATGGAAGTAATTTTTCCCAATGTGAAATGTATACATAATTTAATATAATTTACCTGCTTTTACCCCTCAAGTGTGTGACTTCAGAAAATCAAATTACAAAGTCATCATCACATCCTATATTTATTACAACTGACCTGCAGGCAAAAGGATAGAACTATTACATAAACACTTCGATTCCATGTATATATCTTAAATAGAGGAGGAATTCAAACAAGAATACAGGATAAAATATTCCAAAGCTCCAAGAAGCAGTTATGTTACTGAGCTCCATTTTTACAGACAAATAAGGCAATATCCCTGCACATTAGCTTTTTGATAATTTTTATACATTTTTATATGGTACAAGAGAAATATAACCAGAGTTCACAATGTACAGTTCTTACACTATTTTCACAGTTTGTGAACACTATACACCCTTTTGTTTTAATAAAGATACATTGTAATAAACTCCTTGCCCTTAAGTTTATAATAGTCTATGAATAATACACTAAAATTGCCTTTTATGTGGTTATCCACAAATAGAACGGTCAGATTAGCTCCTGGACAGTCAGAATTGCTTATATCTCTATTTGCATAATGACAAAGTGACCCTATGCTGAGCCAGACTGGAAGTTGACAGCAGAGAAACAAATTCCTCTTGAGTCCCTGGGAGCAATGGAGGACGATGGCTTGGTGTGGTCAAAAAAAGACATATAGTAATGTCTTCTTTCACAACACTGGGGAGTCTAAGGTACAGGATGCCATGGAAGAGAAAATGTGGAAGTTAGGCAAATGGGTCAAAGAAATAAATCATGTTTTAATTCTGCAGTTTACAGGGATATAACTTTGAACAGCACCATTCTCCCTTTATTATTGTACAGTTTTGTGGCTGTCACTCTGGAAGGAGACAGCAGGACCTGCTATGATTTGGTTCTATCACGGCATCACCTTCATCTCAGACCATGGCTGTTTTGTATTCCAGTGTGCTAGAACCGCTCACGGTGCTGCTTAATTGTTCTACAAAGCCTATAGTGCTCAGTGCCACAGAGGCTGGAGCACAACCTAGTGAAAGCCTAACTAAGTGAAGCAAAGGCCAACAACGAAAGGTAATGGACTTCAAGGGCATCCTGTAAATGTTCTGGGTTTTCATTTTGCTTTTCTGTTTGTTGGCTTTTTGGTAGAATTCCAATTCCAAGAAATGATGGAGAACTGCTAGGTTCTAGCAGGAGAGGAGTGTATCTGAAAGACTGCAGTTTCTGATCCTCCGATCAGCAGTGTCTCCAGAAACGATGCCTCTTCATCACCTACCACATCAGCTGGGCCCACTTTTCTTAGCCTCTTAAACATTAAAACTTATGAAAGACATGGGGGCTAGAAATCCTTGGTAAGGAACATTCTTAGTAACTGTAAAGGCTTACTGTAGAAAAAAGGGCAAAATATTGGAGTAAGTAAGGGAAAAGGAAAAAGAGATTCAGAAACTGAAGGCCTGGACCAGTAATGGCAAGAAGCAAACAACTGAGATTTGGTCTTCTGCTGCCTATAAGAAATCTTCATCTAATCAATCAAGGCACATTGCTACTAGCCACGTCTCCCTGTTAGTGAGTTAGGATGGCTAAAGTATCAGGCTTGGGGCCAAGGGAAAATACAGAGCTGATACAAGTTGTTCTGGATAACATACTAGAATTAAAAACATCTGTAAACTTTGCCTTCTGTATGTTTTTCTTCTTTCAGTCCTGGTGTTTTGTGGCAGGTGGAACATCAAGTTGGCAGCACACCAAATTCTGAGAATGAAAAATTCTTAGGATCAGCACCTTCTTTGACAAGTGGCAGACTCCTGAGTCTTCCAAGGAAGAGTAGAAGGACTAGTAAAGGAGAAAAGAACACATTCTGTCCTGTCTCAACATTTTAATGTTCACCTCTTTGAATGCAACATGGTTTTTGGTAAAAGAAATTCATTCTAATTTAACATGATATCTCAAACAGGAAATTTGGCTGAGCACATCGATCCCCAAACATCGACTGTGACTGTAAAGCAACAGAATATCAGATCAGTAAATCTATTGCACTTGGTGAAGAAAGTAAATTCCTCCTTTGTCTCCCAGCTCCAGAAGGCAATATGTCTCGCTGGCTGTGCAAGCTTTTCTTACTCAAGCCCAAGTCGTCTAGTTCAGACATAGTACATCCATCACTGCATCCTTCCAGGATATGGAAGTCTGACAAAACGCCATTCCAGTAGCTGTGTCTCTAGGTTTTGAGTCTAGAAATGAATTGAAGATGTGATCTAATCACAGTCAACAACTTGATCATACTGACTTTCCCATGTCATGAGTATGTTCATCACAAAAGAGCAGGATGTGGTCTCTGACCAGCACTAACACTGTGTGATCAATCAGGTATTACAGGGATGCACGTTCTAGGTGACAGGAGTATACAGACATGATGGAACGAACACCAATCTTATTGCACATGGTGTCTGGGCGAGCAATAAAAACACTGTGATACAGGATGAAAATTCTTTACGTCTTGCTTCCTCTCAGCCCTTTTTTTCTAGAGTCTGATGTAGCAGCAGTATCAATCGACATACATGGGAGAGCTGGGAGTAGCTGGCATTTGATCCAGGATTTTACAAACATAGCATGCAACCTCAACAGTACGTTCTTCATACATCAAAATAAAGGGATGTTTCTGTAAGAAAATTCAAAGAACAAAAGAAAAACATCAAAAATTTGTATCAGAGCCAAAATGAACTTTTCTTAAATTTTATACCTCACTGGAATTACTGAGTAACAACCACATATGACTGTAGGATATTGCTGAGACAATCAGAGTGTTTACTTTATGCAGATGTCAGTGGATAGGGGCAAGCCTAGATATGACGCACCACACTTTGATTTGGAGGCACCACCATGACAGCGAGATCTGGGAACTTCTCTGTATACCAGGGAGTGTTTATTGAGATAAATAATGTTATGTATGTTCTTCAGCATAAAATACAGCTTAATCTTCTCCCGTGCCATTTGAGAGCCAAGAAGAACTACATGAAAACCAGTTACTATCCTCTGAGGACAAAGGCAAAAATCTCATCTCCCATGTCTTCCGTTTGCCACAGAAAAGATCTTTAAAAAGGTTTTCCATTTCATCCCTCTGATCTTCATTCTAAAAGAGGTTCATTATCTGCTTCACTAACTTTGTGGCCTCCACCGCTATCAGTATTTTTCTCTACAGCTTCTACTAGGTTCATGGGCTGGATATTTTTACTATCATTTCTGGGTTGACTATAACTCTGATCCAATATCCTTGGTTAGCTAGAAATTAAGTGCGATAAACAAGTTGTATCTCTTACCAAAATATTCTCTCATTATTGCATCACAGTACTTGGTTCTCTGCCCTGAACACCACCACACCCACTAGACAATTTAACGTATTAAAACTTGTCAGGTCTTTCTTTTCTCAACTTATATCTATATATGACCCAATGTGCTCAGTTCAAACTCTGTGCAATCAATGAAAACTTCCAAAGATATGTGAATTGGCCTGATGATGTAAATTTGCATGTGATCACTTAATACAGGCAGAATAAATGCAGTGAATGAACTTATTAATTTTTTTCTTAGAGATAAGTTCCATATAGATAGATAGATAGATAGATAGAGATAGGTAGATAGATTATGCAATGTAAAATGGCTCCTTTCAATGAAAGCTGGAATTCACTGGGTTCTATTTTATAAAAAAAATTATCCATGAGAACTTGACTAATAAATCAGCAGAAAAACTGTAATTATAAATTTTCTCTTTCCAAATACTTTCATCTTAAAATGTTTTAAAAACACTCAATAAGGTTAAGTTGTTTGACAAAGAGGCCTTTTGCTTGCTCAGTAAATCAACATGCTTAGAGGATCTGAGGTGAGGATGTATTTAAAATTCCCCAAATTCCATACTCACCAGAAGTTCTTTATACTTTGGCCTTTTGGATTCATCCTTCGTAAGGCTAAAATAACACAAAAATAACAGTATTAAAATGGAAACACATTTACCAGTTTTCTCTTCTTACAAATACTACAATGAATCAAATATAATTTTTTTGCCTTTGGACCCAAAATCAACAAACCAGATAATCTGCTGAACACAGTCCAGCATACACACAAAATTAGAATAATTGTAAACTAGAATAATTGTAAAACACTGACTGAATAGTGGTACAGCTGGATGGAAGAATGCTACATAACTAAATATATGGATATGTATAAAAATATAAAACTGTCTACATATAAATATTTTTAAACATATATGCATCCTTGTGTGTATGTACATGTATGTGTGCATATCTCCCAGCAATTCTAGAGAGGTAAACTACATTATTAATTTTATCAATATATCCTTAAAATTTCTGTATTTTAGCACTTTACATTTCAATTCAGTGTTGTTTGATCCAGAAATTTACCAGACTACTACTTTACCAGTGTAATCAGAACCTTACCACTTCCTTCCAACCTTAACTGAATTCATTTTTTTCTTAAATTAACCTTGGCAATACAGTTCACCTACTCTAAACTCATTTTTGTTTTATACAGATCTTTTGTACTGAATGTTGCAAATGCTGGACCAAGTCCCTCCTTAAGAATGACGGCCTAAATATTGTATCTTTTCGCTGGTATGAGAAAATGAAGTTGTAAATGAGCTGTAGTATGTATAGTTGATATTGTGAAGTAGAAAATATTTAAAAGGAAAGAGTGTAAGGGTAAATAATGAGGGGAAAACGAATGTGATAATAATAAATAAAAAAAAGATTGTGTATATAGGGGGTAGGGGGGTTGCAAGGTGGGGGAAAAGGGGAAAAATGAGAATTAAGTCATGTTATATTCTGGTACAAACTCTTAATGTTGAATGTAATTATAATGTGTATTTATAATGTACCAATGAAGATAATTTAAAAAAAAAAAAATGAAGGCCTTATTCTTCCATTTTGAGCATGCAGCAGGAGAAAGCCTTCTGTCCGGGGCCTTTCAAAATTATCTCAGCTAAGGAGTCACTTTAGCCTTCCTGGGATAGTCTGTCTCTTAATGACAGAACAATCAGAGAACATAAAGATCTAAGTCCCTCACTTACCAGGTCAACTCTCCTTAACTACCCCTAGTTTTACAGCAATTAGTAGACTGAGGTCTCCAATGTGACTGCACTGAAGCTCCACTTCTGCTCAATCCCACCCCCTTTCCTTTACTAGGTACGGACCAACACCACTACCTGCTTCATTTCCTATACTCCGATCTCTGTCTTCAAATGTACTTTAAAGGGATCAAACCTGAGACAACTTTCTTCTGAGTTAACTTTTCTTCTTGATCAAATATATATCTTTTTAAAACAATCGACAGATGGTAAAGTCTTAAGTCTTTCCATTCCTGAAAATATACTTCATTATTCTAAATAATACTTAAGTAAGTAGAAAATGTTACGATGAGACTGACAATTATTTCCCCTTAGCACTCGGGAGCTGTCCAGTTTTTTCTAGTAACTACTGTTGCTGTGAAAATGCTTGCTGTTAGTGTAATTTACTAGGCAGCAAAACTATCTTAGGTGGGATTATAATTTCCAAATGTACTCTGACATTCTCTTATCCTCTATAATGTATTTCATGTAGTTCCATGAATTCTTAATTTTATAACAATTCTGATACATTTTAAAAGATATTTTTAAAAGCTGATGTATTGCACAAGATATCTAATACTCTAAAGTAATGTGAAATGACCATATATTTCCTCTTAAGAATATTTCTCTCCACACTATAGGTATTGTTTTGTTTTGTTTTGTTTTTTAAACACTGCTGTGTACATTTTTCTGTATATGTTTTAAATTAAAGCTTGTCCGAGCCGAGGATTTAGCTCACTGGCATGAGCCTGCCTGACAACCACAAGGTCTCGAGTTCAATCCCTAGTATCAAAAAAATTATAAAAATATATAAATTAAAACTTGTCAAGTCTTTCTTTTCTCAACTTATATCTATATATGACTCAATGTGTTTAATTCATTTAGTCTGGTATTTTAAGGATATAGGTTTGTCTTCAAGGAAATAATTTTTATTTTAATTCCTTTTCTGTTTACTACCACTAAAATAGAATCTCCTGAAATTTTTTTCTCCTGTCTGTTTCCATCTGCCTTGTGTTCACCTTTTCCTTCCTCGCTTCTGGAAGACCATCTAAACAGTATTCTACTTTAATTATAAGTATCCAACCTATTGTGTACCAACGTTTTCCCCCATTTAACTCAGAAATCACATCGACCACCCAAGACAACATTTCTTGAATTTCAAGTGGTCTCTTCTAATAATTTTCCCCTGACAAGTTCACAAGAAAATATGTGTTCAAATTTCTCACTCTGATATAATTCTCTTAACCACTGCTTTCATTTGTCAGTGATTTTCTTTATTCTTCCTCCCTTCATTACAGCTTATCAAGTGGATCGCTGGTACTGGTTTAGGTGACTGAGGAACAGGGGGAGAGTGATCACCACACCACCACCACTTGCCTTCTAGGTTTGGTTTAAAAGCTCTGCCACATGGCCTTTTCCCAATCAATACAAGTATCCTTGCCAGAAGTGGTTTCAGAAAAGCTTGAGTTTTTCTTTAAAGTTCTTTCTTGTGGATGTAAGGTAGGAATGAGTGCTCACTGAGTACCTCTAATTAAAAAATTTGAAATGTTCTGAACTTCAATACATTTTGAGTGCTGACATTCTGCTATAAATAGAAAATTCCATACCATCAAATTTTGTTTTATGCGTAAATTATTTAACATATTGTATTAAATTTTCTTCAAACAATGTGTTTAAGACACATATGAAACACACATGAATTTCATGTTCAGAATTGGGTCCTATTCCCCCCAAAAATCTCACTGTACACATGCAAATATTACAAGATCTCAAAAAAATGGAAAATCTGAAACACTCTTGGTCCTCAGCACTGCAGACAGAGACACATGATCTTTATTGCCACAGAGTGCCAGCTCTATGCAGGATCTAATGAGCATTTCCATAACACACATTTGGGATTCAGATTTACTTCTTCACTGTCTGTCCCACAAATTGCCTTTTCTTTCAAGTTCTGTCCCATGCCAGAGAATTGTATACAAGCCCTGTCATGCTTTTGACATTCTCACCTCTGCATGTGACAAATTCTAGAACAATCAATCCATCCCTAAATTTAATCTACAGTTTCACAAAACTTCCTCAAGTATAAAACTTTGGATTCTTTCCCAGGAAAAAGACAAAGATTCCCTGACCTATAAACAAATTTAAAGGATGATTGCAAAAAAGTAGTCAATGTGGGGAAGAGTTTAAGAAGGGAGCTACGATTTTCATTTGCACAACATCTTCAGCATTTTTTCCTTAAGCAAACTTTTGATCGAAGCAAAAATTCAATCAAGAACACAATTCCTAAATGCAGAACTAACAAAAATTAAAAAGGCAACAATATTCTGATTTCTTTTACATATATACTCATTCTGCTTGCTTTTAATTTTCATGTAGAGATATATTATGTCTCACTTTTATCAGTCAAAATCATTTGTGAGATTTTTCCATGTTGCTGAGTATAAGCAAAGTTCAATCTTTTTTGATGTGCCACAGTACAAGCAAAAAACAATCTTTTATTGTTAATAGAGTTCTCAAACTATATGTTACACTTTGACAACTGTGCCTTTCTGAACATCTGTACACATGCCTTTTAGTATATCAATGTCTATGCTTTTAATGGGTATTGAACTGGGACTTGGAATGTGAGATTACAGAGTATACTTAACCAATACTTCTGTAATTTTAAGTATTCTTTATATGAGCTGGTGCTTCACATTCTTAACACTTGGCACTGCCAGTCTTTTAAACTGTAGTCATTTTGAAGACTGAAGTAGCATCTCAGTGTAGTTTACATTTGTTTTTCCATGATGACTAATAATATTGAGTGAACAATCTTTTAATATGTTCATGGATCTGAATATTATCTTTTTAAGTGTCTTAAGTATTTTCCCATTTTCCTCTAATCTCAGAACTCAAGAGGCTAAGGCAGAATTACTTCAAGTTTGAAGCCAGCCTAGGCTACATGTGAGTTCAAGGCCAGGTGGACTACAAACAAGACTGTGTCTTAAAACACATATACATACAAGGTGTTTTATGTAGTCTGTACAAGTGTCCTGTGATATATGTCTATATAAGAAATATCTTTCACTAAATGCCAGGCATTTTATTTAGTGCTGTCTGAGAATCAATTCTTAGTTGTAATGAAATCCAATTTAATCTTTTCTCTTACACCAAGTTGCTATACGCTGCTCCAGAAATTTTTATCCAAAGACAATGAATATCTTCCCATGCTATTCTCTGTAACTTTTAATTTATATAAGAAATTCAATTTGGTAGAAAATGGAATCAGAGTAATTAGCCAAATCTAGTTCATTATGACCTTTGAAATGGATGATTTTAAGAACAAGAAAGTCTCTAGAACAATGTTTCCCAAACTTGACTTCATAATTCTTCCTTTTTTACTGTGAAAATTAAATACCATAGATATGCCACCTATTTTTTTATATTCTGTAGTTCTCTGAGGGCTACTAGTGTATGATCTAAGATTTTTCTATTTGTTTAAAACTCTTCATTTTCTCAAAGGTGACTAAGCATTATAATTTTATTAAGAGTGCTTGCTATACTTTGAAATTAACATAATTGTATATGCTTCATTAAAAAATTATAGTTCTAGGGCCGGGGATTTAGCTCAGTGGTTCCACCTCTTGCCTTGCAACCACAAGGTTCTGGGTTCAATCCCCAGTAACCATATACAACAATGCTAGGCATGATGAGTCACGCCTGTCAGCAATCAGTACCACATACCACAGTGCCGAGCATGGCGGCTTATGTCTGTAATCCCAGCACTTGGGAGGCAGAGGCAAGAGGACTGCTGAGCTCAGGACCAGCCTGAGCTACAAAGCTAGACCCCGTCTCAAAAAAAAAGGAATCTAAATCACCCAAGTTAAGAGATGACAGGCACTATCTAAGAGAAAGATAGTGACAATGATGTACAAATGTGGTAAGCTAACATAAGCACAACGCAGAAACAAATATCCTTCAGCTGTAGACCTTAATATGATTTGGAATTAGATGGGAGCTATAAACACATCCAGAGAAGGAAATGGCACATTGATATGCAAAACAGTTACCTACCCTGGCACCAACTGAAATGGAAATGAAAAGCCTAGTAGTATTACACTTACATAAAACTAATTCAATAAAGAAATATAGCAATTAAAAAGAAACTCGCCCCATTGATTTCTCAGGTGATCATGCTAGATGTTATACTTATGACTAAGATTCTTTTAAGCAAATTATTTCATAAAATAGGATAAAAAGAACAATCCTAATCATACAATGTCATGTGTAAATTAATAAAAAATGTTTTTATAAAAAAAAAGTCAATCTGAGTCATTCATATGACCTTGTGCTAACTAGAAAAGGTGTATTCCTTTCCCCTCTGAAAGATCAACACAAAAGGGGAATTTGGTTAGAGATGATGAAAGAGACTGAAAAATTACAATCAAGTATATACATTTTTTAATTTCTCAAAAAGAGGACAATGTTAGATTCTGAAATACAGATCTTATAAAATCAAGACAGAGTACACAGAAAGCATTCTTGGCAGAAAATAATTAGGAAAAACAAAATGTGTTTTTTTAAGAATGAATAAGATATACTAAATGACAAAACATTTGTTCAAAACATTATCTTAAATGAAAGGAATAACTACCAAAAGTATCCAAAGGGTAAAAGTAAATAAAATACAAGCTTCTAAATAAAAAGGTTCTATTTAAACAGAGACTGCAGGGCCTAGAGATGTAGCTCGCTGGAAGAGTACTTCCCTTCCCCAGCATTTCATCTCTAGCACTACATTATAAAATAATAATATAAGATCTGAAATAGAGACTGCACAGTACAAGCATGATATTATCACCTGCATACAGTTTAGTCTAAGGTGACACTTATACATTTGTACACATATAAAAAGAACTATTTAAAATGTGAACAAACAAATTAACAGGTGTGGGGTTCACACACTCTGTGGAACGAAGTTTCAAAGAGCTTAAGGTCTGAGTCTGACCCTAGTCCCTATACCTGAACATGTTCTATGTCCTATGACAGCAGACAGCCAATCCTGAAAGTCTTGACTTAGTAAAAGCTTTCAAGTGACTCTGGTAAAATGTCATTGTGAGAATCACATCAGAACTGAGATGATTAGGCTCACCTAGACTATTTCTTGTACAAAGTACTAGTAGTCTGGAAGCAGCAGTTTTTCCACCACCTACAGCTGTTTTTCACTAATATCTAAGTAGTAGAATAAGGAGGTGATGTCTCTCCAGGCTAACTGGAGCCTTCTATAAAGACCCAGTTACCCAGCTTGCTAGCTTGGCTGGCTTGGAGATATAACAAAGGTTCCTTTTCCCTGTAGAAAGTATCCATGTTGCTAAAATTAAGTAACCTTCTTCCCACTGCAAGTGTTTGAACATCTGCCAATCAAGTACTCACCACAAGTTAACAAAGTTGATGAAACTTGGGGAGAATTCCCTTTCCTCAGAATTACTCAGCTGTGGAGGATCTCCTTTCACGACTTGTGTTAGTTGATCAAATACACTATTCCACTTTGGATAAGGAAACCGGCCTGTGGCCAACTCGTACTAAAGAGAAGAAAAAGAAGCTAAATACATTAGGCATCATTTATAAATACTCATCGGAATGGCCACAATAACAATATAAACGCCAAGCAATATTCTGTAAAGACTTTATGACGTTATGATGCTGAGGTGGAATCTTCAGATTCACGTAGGCTAAGATAATACAGGGAACTGTGTATTAACCAAACTCAAGGTGTTGGACTAAAGATAAAGACCAAATTTAAGCCTAAGCTATGCCCCACATTCACACCTCACAGAAATCTTTGATTCTGATTCTTCTGTACAAGAAATTCTGGAAGGTTTGGTTTAGGACATTTGTAGTACAGACATTTCACATAATTTATAGTTCCCTGAAGAGAAAGTCATAACTAGAACAGTAGTCAAACTCCTTCATAAGGTAAATGAATGTTCAACAAACAAAAACCAAATCTAGGCTCAAAGAGAACAATGTGAAAATCCTGTTCGATAGCTACTTTAGTTAGAACAATTTAACCACAACCAGATTTTATTACTGAGGAAGAAATCAAGTCAAAGTCAAATTTTTCATCCTCATAAAGGGCTCAGGACAGTATCTCTAAATGATTAAAAAAGAAAAGAAAAGATTTGAAGATTTAACAAATGTGTCCCAATTCATTTTGTTCCCCAGTTTTGAAGAAAATGGAAACCTAGGAATTATGCTTTGAAAAAATATACCTCATATCATAATAAGTCTCACTGTATGGCTCTGACAGGTGGCTGATACACAAGGATGGGATTCCAAACCTTACACAGAGGAAAACAACATACTGGGGAAGGGGTACTACACCAGAGAACTGATTCAGTGTTTCCTTCCCAGAAGAGCACCTTTTGCTCACTGCTGTCTTCTATGCATACATAGAAGCAGTAAGAGCCATGCTCAGATAGTAGCAGGTACTATCTCAGAAAAAGTGGCTCACAGCGTACTTCCCAAAAGAACATCATCTATCAGCTCACTGCTCAGGAAAGCAAAACACTATGCATTAATACACACAGATTCATTTTTTGGGCTACAATTTCTTTTTGTTAAAATTACATGTTTTCAAAGACTAAAATTTATTGGTTATTCATAGTATTAGGAATAATTTCATTAAATTCACTCTTAACACCATTTAATAAGAGAAATGACAAGTAGATTGCACATTATAGAGTGAAGGAACCAGGTTATTAAAAATTCATTTCAGAGCCAGGCATTTAGCTCAGAGGTTCCCGGGCTTGCTTTGCAAGTACAAGGGCCCAGGTTTGATCCCTGGTAACCATATACACAACAATGCTGGGTGTGGAGACTCACACCCACCAGCAATCAGCCACATACCACAGTGCTGGGCATGGTGGCTAGCACCTGTAATCCCAGCACTTGTGGGGCATAGGTAGGAAGATTGCTGTGAGTTCAAGGCTGAGCTCAGGACCAGCCTGAACTACAAAAGCAAGGCCCTGTCTCAAAAAAAAGAAAAAAATTCATTTCATAACTTTTAAAGATTACTTATATGAAAAAGAAATTGCAAAACAATTCTAAGTACTGAGTACCTTGCTTTAGCTTTGGTACAACAAGGAACTTGCTTTTAAAAATTTCTACACAAACATCTGGGGATGATGGCACATTCCTATAGTCTCAGCTATTCAGAAGTCTAAGGCTGCAAGATAACTGGGCTACACAGCAAAACCCATATCAGAAAAAAAAAAATCTATGCTAAAACCTTTCCCAAGTCTAGGAGTGTAGCTCAAAGGTACAGTGCGTGCCTAGCACACACAGGACTTGGGTTAGATCCGTGGCCTGAATGTGGATGAGGGGTAACAAAAAACTTTCACAAAAGCAAAATTTTATTTTTGTCAAAAAGTATGTACTTGCTTTTAAAAAATAATTATTTAAGTCATAATAAATACTTCTGAATTATAAATATATTACAATCAAACAGCTGCCTTGCTGGAAGTCATAGATCTTGCCAGTTTTGGGGATAAGCTACAGAATCCTTCTTTAGCCAGTTGACCTCATACACAGTACTTAGTCACAAGGAAAAAGAAAAGTTCCCTACAGAGGTGAACTGTTAGCCTTAAACTGAATTTGGAGTATCCATTGGTCTGGCAACTTTACTCACTGAGAACAAATAAGAACTGTATATGACTCCGGTCACAGAAAGAGGAATCAAAAACCAAATAACATCTATGATCAGAGATTCTTTAATAAGGTACAAAAATAGCTCATTGTTCTGAGTGTATCTCTATACTGTGGGACCTTTCAGTCCAATAATAAAGGGGAAGAAAATGGAAGGAAAGGTTTAGGTGTCCCACTTTACAGGGTAGTCCCACCTGAGGCAGAAAATTCACATGCAGTGTAGAAGAAACTAAAGAAGCTATCTAAAACTCTCAGTGAAGTCTAAAAGAAGAGCAATTATGAAAAAAATAAAATTTGGGTAAAAGAAATAACCACATAAAGATATTGTTAAAGACTGGTGAATCTCCTTAAAATTTATGTACTGATGGTATTGGGAAGTAGGGATTAGAGGAAGTGAGTAGGTCATACAGACAGAGCCCTTGTGAATGGGATCAATGCCCTTCAAATGAGGACCCCAGACACGTCCCTCAGCCCATCTGCCATGGAAGGACACATCAGTAGGACAGTCATCTTTGAACTACATAGTGACTCACTAGATAGTGAACCTGTCAGAACCTTCAACTTGGTCTTCCCACATCCTACATTGCAAAAAAGATTTCTGTTCTTGATAAGCTACATAGCTTACAATACTCCATTAAAGTAGCCTAACACAGATATTTTTTAAATGGAACCCCAATTTTAGCACAGTCTATAAGTAAGGAGAAGCTTATTTGCGCTTGTCTATTGCAAATCAGTAGCTTTCTCTCTATTCTTTCTCAAGTGTTTCACTTCTAAATTTCTTACTATCACAATATACTACTATGATAAGATTAAGTGAATATAAACATACCAGTGTGATCCCCAAACTCCAGACATCTGAGCGGACATCATATCCTTGTCGAGATGCACTAGGATCTATTCTTTCAGGCTGAAACACAAAAACAAGTCAAGATCATTAATTGCCCTTACTCTAAACAGGCAAATAATGAAAGCATTGGCTGGGCTGGCAGCCAAAATGCCAGCATCCTAACAGAGGGATCTATCACTAAGGTCATATTGAGACTAACAAGAAGTCTCCATTATATTAAAACACACAAAAAACTATTCCAAACCCAAAACAACTCAATGGCTAGTTCTATAAAAGGAACACCTAGTAAACCTTCCAATTTATCCCCTAAACAATCCAAAGCATTCACAAAGCTAAAAGTGAGAATGGTTAGAAAAAGAGAAAGGGAAAAAACAGGAAAAATGGAAGAAATGAAGAATTTACAAGGTCAGATTAGTAACAATTACTAAATGGGAAAATAAAATATTAAATCTTCTAATTTACCAGTCTTTCTCTCATGGATAAGAACAACCATGACATTTGAAATACAGAAGCAAACAATAAACTAAATTCATTATAATTACTCCATCTATTCATCATACAGCTAAATTTGTCACTATGCATCATTATCTTTAGATATTTGTCTATCAATAATTTACACACAAATTAATATGTTCTGTCATATAAAGAAAAATTATCAGTTTTAGTATTTTCTAGGAAGGTACATCCTTATATTCCCTTGAAATCAGGCACCATCATTTACATAGTATGTCATGGATATAGAAGAAAATAAAAGTGTATCAGGGGCACAGTATTGACAATAGATCCTTTGCTAAGGTTGAGTAATGTGGTGTAAGAAATGTCCACAAAAGCCTAACATGTGACTATTATATTCTCTACCTGTCAGGAACAATTTGAGATTTAATGTATTTTAATTTGAACATAATTAGCATGCTATATACATATTCACTAAAAACTATTTTTAGTTGTAAATATATGCAATAAGATCCTATTATATAAAAGTTCTTCTTAGTGAATCAATAGAGAAAATACATCAACATTGTCAGCATAAACACTACTGCCAAACTCCCAAAAAGCATTTATTAATACAGTTGATGCTCTGTGGCATGGTCTTATCTTAAAAGAATGGAAATTATACAAAGCATGTTATCAGAAAACAAAATAACTGAACTAGAAGTCAAAAACAAAGACGCCTAAATTATATGAAGACTAAGTAACATAATTCTAAGTAACAACTGGGTCAAAGTCTCAATAGTAGTAAAAATGTGTGGAATGTAATAAAAGTAAAGTTCAGAGGAAAATTTATAGTTTTAAATACCTATATTAGGCAGAAGACATTTCGAACCAATAATCTAACTCTATAGTCTAAGGAATTAGAAAAAAAAACAAATTAAACCCAAAGCAAGCAAGCAGTAGGAAGGAATTAATAAAAAGCAGAGTAGAAAGTATTGAAATAAGAACAAAAAAACAACAGAAAAGAGTCAGGAAAATCAAATGATTTTGAGGAGAGTTTAAAAAATGGCACACTTTAAGCCAGACTGACCAAAAGACAGAAAAAAAGACTCAAGTCACTCAAATTAGAGGGGATGCCACTATTCATCTGGAAGAAACCGATGAAATGAACACAATGCATGAAAACGAAAACATATTAAGCATAATACAGAAATATAAATAACAATGGGACATTATTTTATACTCATTATTCAAAACCTTCCCACAAATAAAAGTCTAGAGCTAGGTGGGCTTGCAGGTGAACTTTTTCAAACATCCAAAAAATAATAATAATAATAATAATAATAATAATATAATCTTTAACATTTTACCCCAAAATTAGAGGAAGATGGTCACTTCCCAACACACTGCATGGAGGCCAGCTTAAGTGTTCGTGAAAAATTAACAAAAACACCTGCAACACTATATCCCCTTCAGGACAAAAGAACAAAACTATTAACACAACATGATCCAATCGAATTCAGCAACAGATAGAGAAGGAATGTATTATGACCCAGTGCATCTTTTCTCAAGAATACTGTACTAGATTAATATGCGAAAATAATGTAATATACTATACCTCCAAATTATGAAGAAAAACATAAGGTCATTATAACAGATGTAAAATTATTATAGGACAAATTTAACAATAGCACATTATTAAAATAGCAATCATAACTCTCAGCATGCTAAAAACTGGCAGAAACTTCTATATTTCATAAAAGATATCAAAAATAATTTAGAACATAATTACTGATAAAACACAAAACATTTCCTAATTAAGCACTGGGAACATAGGAAAGAGGGGTATAATCACTACTTGTGCTCAGCACTGTGATGGATTCTAGTCAGTAGAAAAAAGGCAAGAAAGTTGTGCTTTTATTTACAAATGTGAATTTCAACTACTATACTCATTAACAAGAAATCCTGGGCCAGGAATTTAGCTTAGTGGTTCTGGCAGCTGCCTTGCAAGTGCAAGGGCCTGAGTTCGATGCCCGGTAACCATATACAACAATGCTGGTGGCTCATGCCTGTAGTCCCAGCACTTGGGAGGCATAGGCAGGAGGATTGCTATGAGTTCAAGGCTGAACGCAAGGCTAGTCTGAACTACAAAAAGTGAGAATCTCTCTATAAAAGAAAAAAGAAATTCCACCAAAATGAACAGTGAAACTAAACCAACAAGGTCACAAGTTTGCCAACATACACATACTAGTTTCAATAACAGCAAAATATTGAAAAAAATTAAATTCTACTCATAATAATAGTACTAAAATCTATGAATTCCTTAGCACAACCAAAAAGTACTTAAAGCTCCACTTTGGAAACTAGAAAACACTGCTGAAACAGCAAGACCTAAATGAAAAAAGAAACATCAGGTACTAAAAAACTCAGGGCTATCAAACTAACCACTATAACCAGGTCAACAGATACACTTCTTAGCAATACAAAAGAATGAACTACTCATATACATAACAGCATGGATCTTATCTTCAAAATACACTGAGAAAAAAGGCACACTCAAATTCATATTGTAATACTGCATTTATGTGAAAATCAAGAAAAAGCAAAACTGATAGGGACATAAATCGAATCAAATTTGAGATAGTTTTGGGCTGGGGATTTAGCTCAGTGGTTCTAGCATCTGCCTGGCAAGCACAAGGTCCTGAGTTTGATCCCTGGTACCACATATCACAATGCTGGGCATGGTGGCTTGTGCCTGTAATTTCAGTATTCAGGAGGCAGAGGTAGGAGGGCTGTCATGAGTTCAAGGCTGGCTGGGCTACATAGTGCATTCAGAGCCAGTCTTAACTACAAAGCAAGACCCTGTCTCATAAAACAAAACAAAAGAAAACAAAAAACGCTAGTTTTATATTGTCCTGTATTCAGGACTCTCGTTAGTGAGCTAAGTACATTTAGACACATTATCCATATTTCCAATGATTTTACCCTCTGAACAGTGCAGATCTGTTTGACAAAGGTGACTAGAGACCTGCTAGAGGAGGTGGCACCTCCCTGTATTCTCAGCAGGAGGGAAGCTGAGGCAGGAGGATCACCAATTTTGACTTGCTGCATGGCACCTCACTGAAACCATGAGATAGTGTGTTATTTTAAGTTATTACATTTGGCATAGAGGCCAGGCTAAAGCACATAATGAGATTCTGTTTCAAAAAAAAAGAAAAGAAAAAGATTAATTCAAGATTCTTATCTGACCAGGCCTCAAAAACAGTAAGTTTTAACTCTTTTGACTCCCACCATTAAAATACATTCTTCACTGGCAATAAAACATATACTATTGTTGTATAAGGCAGCAAGTGTGGGGAGTCCAAAGTGACGGCTGGTTTGCCTTCGTGCCATTCTTAGGGTCTTGCACCAGAATGCCCTGAGGCATCCACCTAAGTGCTGGGTATGATTGAGCCTTTGGCCAGATAGACTGTCACATTGCAGAAGTGGGAACTTATAGAAGCAATCAGATTCTCTGGTTCCATCTGCAGTTGTCCACACATGCAGCAGTGTGGCAGCCCTGGTCTGCTTCTCACTGTGCAGGACTGACTGTCTGTTTTAGTGTCTGTTGTCAGATCAGAGGCTGTTCAACAGACGGTGCATGGTGGTGGGGATCACTTGAAGTAATGTACAGTATTTGTTTTAATGGTTTCACCTTTGCAAAATTTCTGTTCTACATAAAAAGCTCATGTCACTTCTAAATACAAAAATTTTTAGCAACATTTTAAAGAATAGCAAGCTTTTTAGAAGTATAAATGCCTCCTTCAGGGAACAGAATATGTAACATTAATAAAACATCAAAAAAAAAAAAAAAGCCCAAAAACATTTCATATGAAAAGTATACATAATTTATAATAAATATATAACCTAATTTAGCTTGCTTTGAAATATACAAAATAAAAACCAAAGAATAAGGAAAAATTGATAATAATATCGTTTTTTGGGTTTTTTTTGTTTTTTTGAGACAGAGTCTCTTGCTTTGTAGTTCACGGTGGCCCTGAGCTCAGCCTTGAACTCACAGCAATCCTCCTGCCTCAGCCTCCACGCCCAGCACTGTGATATGTTGTTCTGATTGCTGGTGGATGTGAGTCTCCACACCCGGCATTGTTGTATGTGTGTCTACATTCAGAAGATACCTTGTCTTTTCTGCTACATGCAATTCATTAGGAGCGGTTCACCAAATTCAATCCACACTCAACTAGTCATTCTGTACTTCTGGAAAGGAGATACATCAACACACTTGTGTATATATTTTAAAACTACAACAAGTTGGATATTAAAAAATATACATACTCCAATAAATAGCTTATATACCTAACATTTATTTGTACAAGCATACACATCCATGTGCATACACATACATGTGTACACACATACCCACGTGTACACTGTAAAGAAAAAGTAAAACATCATAGTTAATAATTATCTAGCCTTCAGGAAAGACTTCCGGCCAAGATGAACTCCAACCTCAAGAAGCAGAAAACTTTGCTGCCTCAATTATCCTGAAAACTAGAAAATGTCTGAGCCACAAAAGGCCAAAGATTTGCTTTTTGCTCACTACATGATCAATAATTCTTATAGCATGAGTAAAATAAATAAAAACAAATTCTCCCAATTTTTAAAGCTAATATAACCTAAAGGCTTCACAAAGTAAATAATATGTCACTTAAGAATTTTATGCTAAAATTATAAATATTAACATATCAAATGTAAAAGTACATTAAATATACAAGTCTTGGGCCATATAGGAATTATTTCTGGAGTAAAGAATGGCTCAATCAGAGGAAATTAATGCAATTATGATTTTTCATATTTAGAAAGAAGCATTTTCTTATGTATTCAACAATACAAAGACTTTACCAGCTATTTCTACTTGATTGCTACTCTCTTTCTAATTCAAAGACACATATATCCTCACACACATATACACTTCTATGAAACCAGAAACAGGATAACGAACAGAAATAATCAGGAAGCATTTGCATTCAGTATAGGAATAAGAATCTTAGCATTGATACAGAACATACAAATTCTACCACTTAACACAGATCTAAAAGTTCTAGGTACAGCAACAAAAGTAAATTTGAGAAAATTAAAATATATGAAATAGATCAATAAATAGGAAAAATAATTTGCAGCTTGATCTTGAGTATAACTCAAATCGCTATTTTGAGAAGTAGATTGGTAACTTGACTAGCTGCAAATAAACACACTAAATAGCTTTGCTTTACATTCATCAGCAATTATTTACTGAAAAAATATACCCCAATCAAAATCCTGACAAGGTGCTCACAAATTCAGCAGTGAACAAAATAAAAAGACATTGGTCCCAAAAGGCTCTACTATGATTAATTAGATGTAAAATGTCCCCCATAGTCTCACATGTGGAGTTGAACCCCATTCTGAGGTAGCAGGTCGCTGAGGTTAGGTGGGGGTATAGAGGGGTATAAAAGGGTATACTCGTGTCCCTAGCTCCTCTTTTTTCTCTCTGCTGCCTGCTACAGCCCGAGCTTTCTTCAGCCATGCCTTTTCACCACGTCATTTCTACCTCAGGGACAACCACCATGGACTGGACCTACTGAGACTCTGAGCCACCAGAAATTTCTGCTCTGAGCCTACAGTATTTTTTACTGTATTGTATTTTATCCCAGTAAGAAGGACATAACTAATACAGGCTCAGAACCTACACTACGGTACATGAGACAGAACAAATAAGTGGTAATAAAGAACAAGAAACAAAATAGCAGTAAGGATCCACAAAGAATGGCTGCTATCTCAGAAGCAGCCAGCAACAAATGTTGGCGAGGCTGCATAGAAGAAGGAACCCTTCTCCACTGTTCGTGGGAATGTAGACTTGTACAACCTCTGTGGAGATCAGTTTGGAGATTCCTCAAAAAGCTAGGATTGGAGGTCCCATTTGACCTGGCCATCACTCTTCTAGGTATATACACAAAAGAATTAAAAGATTCATATCACAGTGACACATGTGCACCCATGTTTACAGCAGCTCAGTTTGTGATTGCTTAACCTTGGAAACAACCAAAATGCCCATCAACTGGAGACTGGATAAAAAAGCTGTGGTTCTTCTACAGAATGGAGTATTATTCTGCCATAAAAGATGATAAGTTTGAATCATTTATACTTAAATGGACATACCTTGAGGACATCCTCATAAGTGAAATAAATAGGTCACAGATGTGTAAATATTGCATCTTTTCTCTGGTATGAGAAAATAACGATGTAATTGAGTTCTAGAATGTATGTTATATATTGTGATATAGAAAATACTCAAAGTGAAATGGAGTGATGGGGGAAAAATAATGGGATTATAACAACAAAGAAAGGAAGCAAAGTTTATGTCTATAGGGGGTGGGGGTGGTAGGGTGAGTAGGGCTATAGGAAAAAATGAGAATTAAGTTGTGTCATATACTGGTACAAATTCTCATTGTTGAGTATAATCATGATGTATATATGCAATGTACCAATAAAGGTTTCAATTTTTTTAAAAAATGGCAGTAAGGAGATAGAGACAGCAATAAATTTATTTTATTTCATTTTATTTTTTTTAAGGTTTTTTGAGACAGGGTCTCGCTTTGTAGTTCAGGCTGGCCCTCAGCTCAGCCTCAAACTCACATCACAGCAATCCTCCCGCCTCTGCCTCCTGAGTGCCAGGATTACAGGTGTGAGCCACCACACCTGGCACTCTGGCATATGGTACTGGTTGCTGCTGGGGTGAGTCTCCACACCCAGTATTGTTATGTGGTTACTAGGTCCTTGTGTTTGCAAGACAGGCACCGGAACCACTAAGCTACATCCCCGGCCCGACAGCAATAAATTAAAAACACTCACAAAGAAGAACTTTGAGAGAACAACAAAAAGAGCATGAGATGAGAATATCCTCCATAAACAAATGGAAGAGCAAGGAAGTCAGCGTGGGAGCTGGAAAGAAGCAGAGGAAAAAGTAGGGTGAAAACATTCAGAAATATAGCTGACTGCCAAGACTGGATCATGTCCAGCAGGTGAACTGAAAGAACTTCAGTGCATTTTAAGCAGAGCACCAATATGATCTGCTTTCATATTCTATTTTTCTTTCTTAAAATTTGGGTTCCTGCTATGTTGTCCAAGTTGGCCCCAATTCCTGGGGCTTCAACAATTTTCCTGCCTCACCCTCTAAGCAGCTGGGACATTAAGTGCATACCATTTATATCTCCCTTTTCACTCGATGCTTTCTGTGGCCTACTCTGGATGCCACACTGCCAAGAAGCCACAGCAGAGGAAAGACACAAGCTGAAAAACAAGCAACAGGCAGGGGAAAGACTGTAGTGAAGCCCGGCATGGTAGTTTGTGGCCATCATCCCAGCACTCTCAGAGGATGAAGCCCCATCTGAGCTACTTAGTGAGACCCTGTTTCAAAAAGTAAAAAATGACTGGATGCAGCTCAGTTAGAAGGCCTAGGTTCAAACAGTACCAGGAAAACACTCAAAACCCCAAAAATCAAGAGATGCCAGCAGCTGGACACAGAAAAGCATTAGTAGGTCTTTTTTTTTTTTTAATTATCTTTATTGGTACATTAAATATACACATCATGATTGCACTCCATAATGGGGATTTGTACCAATATAAGACACAACTTAATTCTCATTTTTTCCCATAGCCCCACCCACCCTACCACCGCCCCATATATATAAAATTTGTTTCCTTACTTTTTTGTTACAATCTCAACATTGTCCCCTTTCACCTTATTTTACATTGAGCATTTTCTATTTCACAATATATAACATACAATGCTAGGACTCATTTACATCTTCATTTTCTCATACCAGAGAAAAGATACGATATGT
>PVIR01022790.1:12487-27980 GCA_004026965.1 Petromus typicus
CAATCCTCCTGCCTCTGCCTCCCGAGTGCTGGGATTACAGGCGTGAGCCACCACGCCCGGCACTGTGGTATGTGGTACTGGTTGCTGCTGGGTGTGGGTCTCCACACCCAGTATTGTTATGTGGTTACCGGGGAATCGAACCCGGGCCCTTGCGCTTGCAAGACAGGTGCCGGAACCACTGAGCTAACTCCCCGGCCCTTGAGATAGGATCTTACTTGGTAATTGAGGCTAGCCCCTGAGCTCACTGTGTAGCCCAGATAAGCCTCAAATTCACAGTGATCCTTCTGCCTCTGCCTCCCAAATGCTGAGATTACAGGCGTGAGCCACCACACCCAGCACTGTGGTATGTTGTACTGATTGTTGGTAGGTATTCTCATATAATTATATATGATATCATCATTATATCACCATGCCTGGCATTGTTGTATGTGGTTACCAGGATTGAATTTGGGACTTTGTGCTTGCAAGGAAGGTAACTCAGAACCAGAGTTAAATCCCTGGCCTGAGAATTTGTAACAGTACATGACACATCTTAATACTCATTTTTCCCATTGCCCTGCCCTCCCTACTCCCATTCCTTATATACATAAGCTTTGTTTCCATTTTTCTTTTTTACTATCAGATTTTTTCTTTCCTTTTCCCTTTTGCATATTTTCTTCCTATTTCACATTACCTGACATACATTTTGCCACATTTAATATTTGGCCATATAATTACATTAACATTTTGCCAAAATGTGTGATAGGTAATGTGAAAGAAGAAAATATGCATAGTTTCCTTATCTATTGAATGAAAAAAGAAAAAAATCAATCTAGACAGGAGACAGATCCTATTTTTAAGTTAAATGAAACTTCTCCAGAGGACGAACAGTTTGGGTGAGGCCTGCAAACTTGTCCGTCACCTTCTGGGTCTCTCTTGGTCCAGTCTTACAAGGGTACATGGTAGAGATCATTTCATCTGCCTGGTGTACCCATTGGCCCTGGACTTTCACTGCAGTATGGTTACAGAGTATGACAGAAGCTGGCATGAACAGATTATTCATCCATCTGCTTCAACCCCTGCAGCCTATTTTGATCTAGTCTAGTACATTCCTCAATTTAATGCTTTGGAAACCACAGAGTCTTAGATATCTCTGTGATTCATTTAGGTCAGTTGGAGAATTCTCCTCCCAGCCTCAAAGCTGAGTTGAGATTTGGAAATTAGACCATTAACCAACCCTCTCTAGTAACCACAACTTCATGTAACATTAGAACTACATTTAATATCTATATTTTTAAATCTATATGCTATGGACTTTATAGTATAATTGTTAAAACCACACATGCTAATTCTGTAAGTGTCAGAGGGATCTCTCACCTATCTATGAACTTCCATTTAAAAAGGTCTTAGTCAGGCATAGTGGCACCTGCCTGTAATTCTACCACTTGGGAGGCTAAAATTAATGTATTGCCGTGAGTTTGAGCCCAGCCTGGGCTACATAGTAAGACCCTGTCTCAAAAAAAAAAATTTTTTTTTTAAAGTTAAAAAAAGTTAATAAAAGCAACACTAAAGTACCTTGAAGGAAAATAGAAAACACAAGTAAGGTAAAGGAAAACCATTAAGAAAATCAAAATCCTGTAACTCAGATATAATTACATTTAACATTTGGTTTCAATGCATAGAGAGTCACTAGATTATATTGCTCATTCTGTTTTGTAGTTTATTTTTTTTAAAACAACCATTTTTATATAAATATTCTTCATTTATTGTAAAGGCTTTATAGGATTACATTATGTGGAAATGCTATCCTTTAACCCTGTTGGTGTATACTGATGTATTCTAGTTTCTTAGTGTTGTGAAAAAGATAGTGAACATTATGGCTCTTGATTTGTGTATATAGTTGTTTGATTAGAATGAATTTTTGTACCAAAGAGTATGAGCATTTTGTAAAGTCATATGGAAGGTTATGGTCTCTTCCTACATGGAATTTAAGTGATTTCAAATTGTTAGCATTATATGAGAATACCTCTTTCCTTCCTCATTTTCCTTTGTAAGTGAGTAGAAACTCAACCAAGTAGTAAAGGCCAAACATTGGGTCTTAGTTTTCATAGGAAGCTGTTCTTTGTTCAAACATTTACTGAGAAAGTACTTGAGAATTTACTGTTTGCCAAGCATTGGGACCATAACGAGACACACTCGGAGCCAGGTTTGATGGAGCACTTCTATAATCCTTGCAGTATGTGTGGCCAAGGCAGGAAGATTACAAATTCAAGCCCAGCCTGGGTAACCCTGTCTCAGAATAAAATTTAAAAGATGAGTTGGGGTAGAGCTCAGTACAAAGGCCCTGGGTTCAATTCTCTGTACCAAAGCAAAAACTAAACAAATACAAGAAAATACCTTCCCTTAGACACTGTCTTATGCACTAGTGGGGAGAGAAGAGCTAACATTGGTATTCTGTTGTACTGTGGGTAAGGCCCTGCTGCCAGCATTTGCCTCTTTTAACTAATGGGTAATCTCTTTTGGGGCTGGAGCCAGTCAGCAGTGAGAATTGTCTTTTCTGCTGAGGACCAGCATGGGCAGACTCTAACCCAGTCACATGATTCCAGTGGGGAAAGTAACCTTTTGGAAAACTAGGCACACTGGCACTGTTCTGGGTGCTGTCCAGAAAGATCTGAAGCCTGATGGAGGGTTGATTCGCAGGAAGACTGGTCCCAGCAGGAGAGAGGAGAGGATGCCCCTGGGAGTGAGCAGGGGTGTGAGGGCCCCTTTCGGCCCAGAATGGCTCATCTTCAGTCGCTGCTGTGCCACTTAATAGCTAGGTACATGATGGGTTGCCCACACTGCTTTTCTTTGCTCCTCTGTAAGGAGGTGTTCTCCTAGGTAATTCAGAGGGTGTCTCTATGGATAAACAGCTTGAAGAATGCACAGTGCTAAGCACCTGCTGCTGTGTGGCCAGTACAGGCTGTCTGCTGCCATTGCTGCTGTTGGTTTGGGCTCTTGTTCTCTAAGAGCAGGGTTTCTTTCCTGGAGCAGTTCCCTTTCAGGAGGTACTTTCAGTTACAGCTGGCTGGGGCATGATTGTGGCATCTATCGGCAGAGTACGGGGGTGATGGTCACCGTCCTGCAGTGCACAGGAAGGGCGATGTGGCCCAAATGTCTTTCATGCCGAGGTTGCAAAATTATACCCGAGGAAGGAATTGTGGTGTAAGACAAAGACGAGGAAAATACACTTTAATGCTTTATTATTATTATTATTTTTTTTTTTTTTAGGTTTTTTGAGACAGAGTCTCGCTTTGTGGTTCAGGCTGGCCCTGAGCTCAGCCTCAAACTCACATCATCACAGCAATCCTCCTGCCTCTGCCTCCCAAGTGCTGGGATTACAGGTGTGAGCCACCACGCCCGGCACTGTGGTATGTGGTACTGGTTGCTGCTGGGCGTGAGTCTCCACACCCAGTATTGTACGTGGTTACCGGGGATTGAACCCGGGTCCTTGCACTTGCAAGACAGGCGCCAGAACCACTGAGATAAATCCCCGGCCCTACACTTTAATGCTTTAGCTCATCTAAGGTTTACAGTCTGCCTTTGTCTACAAGTTTTATTTCCTTAGAGTATCCTTACTTTTAGGAAGTACATGCTACAGTGTTAAAGGTGTGCTGTCATGGTATGTGCATTATACTGTAGTACTTTGAAGATCCAAGCAACAGGAATGGTAGGGATATCGAGTGCCCAAGTGGGGCAAAATGTGAGCATTTGGTGATGCCAGGTAATTTGGATGGTGTCTTAGTTACTTTTCTTTCATTGCTGAGACAAAATACCTAACACCCAACGTTAAAGGGAAAAAGCTTATTTGGCTCATGGTTTGTAGAAGTTTCAGTCCATAATCACCAGGCTCCAAGGCAGAAGGGGAACAGTTCATGGTGGTGGAAGACAGCAAAAACAACTAGAGACTGTAACAGCTTCTTTCTGCCCCTTTTATCTTACACAGACTACTTAGGGCCTAGTAGAATTCATGCCTTCATTCCAGTGCTCTCCAGTCTAGCATTGCAGCATGAATCACACATTCCAGATTCTAGATACAAGCTGTAGCAGATAGTGATTTCAACTTTTTTAGGTTTGAATTTTTTTGTAGTAAGATTGAAGTTAGGAGATACATCACCTTTCATGCTGGTGATGTATCCATCAATGGGTGCTTAGTTGTGGAGGGGGCTCACCCACAGTCATGAGTGAAAGGCCTTTGATGACCTACCCCTGAGCTTACCATTTACTTTCAGACTTTAAGACAAATATGCTTGATTATTCATTACTTTTTTAATATTAAAAAAGACAAAATTTTAAAATAATGAATACCGGAGAAGATACAAGTGGAGTTATTTTGTTTCCTTTTTTGTTGTTGTTTTGTTTTGTTTTTGAGACAGGGTCTTGCTTTGTAGTTCAGGCTGGCTCTGAGCTCAGCCTCAAACTCACGGCACAGCAATCCTCTTGCCTCTGCCTCCCGAGTGCTGGAGGACAGGTGTGAGTCACCACACCCGGCACTGTGTAATGTGGTACTGATTGCTGCAGGGTGTGAGTCAGTATTGCATATGGTTAACCAGGGATTGAACCGAGGTCCTTGTGCTTGCACAACAGGCACTGGAACCGCTGAGCTAAATCCCTGGCCCTCTTTTTTTTTTTTTTTTTGTATTTTCAAAGTGGTCTGCAATAAATACATTAGTTTTATAAAAAAAAAAAATTAAGGGATTTAGCTCAGTGATTTTTTTAACTTAAACGTTTTTTTAAAAAATATTCTTTCATATTATACAAAACCTTGTTTTTGTCAAACCTGTGTTCGTAGTACATAGGTACTCTTTTGTTACATCGCACCCGAGGGAGCTCACTAGCCAAGAAAAATCACAGTGAGGTTTTCCGCTTATGGTAAACAAGGAATGGCACGTGAGAAAAGAGCTGAGAGTCCTGTGTGGGAGCCCGTGACGAGCTCATCATCCTCTGTACTCCTTTTCGGCCAGAGTAACAGCAGGTAGCTTGTCATGTGAGCAGATCTTTTGTAATGGTTTTATCGTATGGCTCATTGAAGCATAAATCTCAGCAGGGTCACAAGTTTAAATGAGGACTGCTGTGTGTTTCTCTTAAAATAATTGTTTCTATAATCTTCTATATTTTCCTTAATAATGCAATTGAAACCTAAAACTAGTCTTAAAAAACAGACTTTTTTTGTTCAGCTAAGTCACAAGAGACAGTGTCAGTATTATGAACACAATACTTACTTTTTATGAAAGTTGAGATTGTTAGATGTAGTCATTTCTCCAGTCCACAGGGAGTTGTTAATGTTTTTGCACACAAATGTATTTATATGTTGAAGCTACTCTTAGTTTGGATGAGAAATTAGAAATATGATACAGATGAGCCGGAGGTATAGCTCAGTAATATAGTAAGGAAGAAACATAGCCCAAAAGAATTAACATTTGAAATAGGTTGCAGTTAGCTTACCTATGTTACAGATAATATATTGTATCTCATTTTCCCAGCCTGCATCATGCTGTTTCTTTTCCCCTAACTTGTATTCTGGTTTCATGATTTTGGCGTAGAATTGCCATAAGCAAGTTGTTTTGCATCTGAAACGATTCCTGACTTTGTGTTACCTTCCATCAGAGACTAGAAGGTAGGCCTGTGAGAGAAAAGGTGAGGAGCAGGTCCCTGCCCCCGGGACACGGAGCAGCAGAAACACAGAAGAAAGGTGGGTACAGCTCCTACCCTTAACAGAAGACCAGTGGACTAGAGCAGGTCAGGCCATAAATAAAGGCCACGTGGGGGATGACAGTGAATTTTGGGGGAAATTAGTTTATTTAGTGAATAGTGTAGATCACTATCACAGTTCAGACACAAAGTGGAGCAGCTATCAAAAAGGAGCCACTGGGAGGTCTCAGGTCAGATGCTAAGTGTCAGTTCAGTGAATAAGACAGAATTACTTGCCTTGTCATCAGATTTTCTAGATTTGTTTCAAGGTGAGGAATTTGTATTTGATCACCATAGCATTTACTTTGATATGGTTCATTGGCATTCTGTTTTTTGATATCAAACCTCGATAGATCCAGTCTGAGTTTTATAACTCAGAGTGCTTTGAACTCACTGGGTAGCCCAAGCTGGCTGTGAACACATGGAGATCTTCCTTAAGTGTTTTTTTTTTTTTTTTTTAGGTTTTTTGAGACAGGGTCTCGCTTTGTGGTTCAGGCTGGCCCTGGCTCAGCCTCCAACTCACATCACAATCCTCCTGCCTCTGCCTCCCGAGTGCTGGGATTACAGGCGTGAGCCACCACGCCCGGCACTGTGGTATGTGGTACTGGTTGCTGCTGAGTGTGGGTCTCCACACCCAGTATTGTTATGTGGTTACCGGGGAATCGAACCCGGGCCCTTGCGCTTGCAAGACAGGTGCCGGAACCACTGAGCTAACTCCCCGGCCCCCTTCCTTAAGTGTTTTGTGGGGATGAAGCAGGAAAATTGCAAATTCAAGCCCAGCCTGGATAACTTACGGACTTTGTGAGACCTATCTCAAAAAGAAAGTCACTAGTGTTCGTTTTATAGCTGCCTGGTTTACTTTACCCCCAGGCCATTTCACCATTTCTCCCTGTGAGCGGCTGGCTGGTGATGTGTATGCACAGCCTAGGCTTCTTGGTGAACTGCACACCTGCTTGTAATGGCCCACTGAGATTTGCCATTTGCCTGTCCTACCAATATGCAGTGGTGACTACATCTCCATCCTATCCATTCTAATCTGTTGCCTCTTTCTTAGTTATGGGATTTTTTTCTCAACTCTCATATTCAGTCACTTACCCCATCCTATCAGTTTTTTCTAAACATATTTGTTATGGTTGCTTCCAAAATTTACTATTAAGTATGCCAAGGGCAAGAGAAAGACACAGGATGAGCTCACAGTAGGCTGCCAGTTGGGGCTCAAAGCTTAGCTCTCGGTGACCTTCCTGAGAGTGCACTGGCAGATGATCAAATGCTCGTAGAATGACACTGTAATGATGCAGAAAATCCACATATAAACAAAAATTTCAAGCCATTCATCTTTAAGGGTGTTGGTGCATTAGAATGATCTGAATCCTTGTGATGCATATCTAGCAACCTTTTATATATTAAGGGCTCTAAAAACATGAATTTGAATAGTGCTTGATTACAGTGTGGAAGGAAAGTGGGTTTTTTGGGGGGTGTTTTTTTGAGACAGGATCTCAATGTATGATTAAGGCTGACCTTGAACTTGCTGTGTAGCTCAGGCTGGCCTCCAACTTGGAGTGATCCTCACTCAGCCTCCCAAGTGCTAGCATTATATGCATGTACCACCATATCTGATGGAAAGAGGGGGTTTTGTTTTGTTTTGTTTTTTTGAGACAGGGTCTCGCTTTGTAGTTTAGACTGCCCCTGAACTCACTGTGTAGCCCAGGCCAGCCTTAAGTTCCCAGCAGTCCTCCTGCCTCTGCCTCTTGAATGTTGAGATTACAGGTGTGAGCCACCACACCTGGCATTGTGGAATGTGGTTGCTCTGGATCAAACTCAGGACCTTGTGCTTGCCAAGGCAGATGCTGGAACCACTGAGCTAAATCCCCTGCCCTGGAAAGTGGGTTTTTAAAAGTACTATTTCATCTAGGTTGAATGTGTCCCTTAGATATTGCTGCATTGCTAAAACTTCTCTCTAAATCCAGCTTTCTTACAGTGGGCCGATGATAAATCGTTATGAAATATTAATAACTCATCCCAGTTATTCGAAGTGTTGTTTCCTCTTTTGGTAGGATGGATTCCTGCTCAGCGTAATTCTCTTGGGTGCTTCTCAGCCAGCCAGACAGTGCCTTCATTCAGCACTTGCTTGTCCTTGTCCTCCAACTTGGAGTGATCCTCACTCAGCCTCCCAAGTGCCAGCATTATATGCAGGTACCACCATATCTGATGGAAAGAGGGGTTTTTTTGTTTTGGATTCAGGGACAGGCCGATCATTCTCCCTACCAGCCTTTCTACTGCTTCCCTGCTGCAGTTTCAGGGACTTTCCTTAACACTGCAAATGTGATTGTGTTAGTTTTGTGCTTGAAACCTTGTCCTCCCCATCACCGAGAAAAAGGCAGGCCTTCTATTAGAGTGGACAGAGCCAGCTCACGCTCACTTCTTGCGTGTAGCCTCCTGGTCCAGTGCTTCAGCCATACTTCACTCTTAACTGTTTCCAGGATGTGCTGTGCTGTTGCCTCCTTCTTTCTAACCTAGAGTCTTCAAGACTTAGTTCCCAAGGTAACTTGAAATTTAGTCTGCCTTTAGCTCCCCCTAGAAGGACTGTCCGTCCTCATTCAGCTTGTCACGATGAGTATTTGAAAGTGTGGGCCATTCCCTTTTTATTTCTAATCTTCAAACACATAATTCATACTTGGTAAATGGAAACTTAGATGTTTAAATCATGGCACATGTCTGAAACATTACATGGTTTACATTTTTTCTGGTTAGAAAAGTATAAAAGTAATACATATTCACTGTTGAAAATTTTATAAAAATATTGTAAACTTTAACAACTGTCTTACCTATTATATTTGGTGTATTTCTTCCCAGTGTTTTCCTCTATGTGTTTGTGATATTTATTTTTATTTTTTATTTCATTAGTACATTTTACATACATACATACATACATACATATATGTGTATATATACATATATATTATATATAATATAATATATAATATATATTAATATATTATAAAGCAACAGTCAACATAATACTTAATAGACAAAAACTGAAAGCTTTCACTCTAAAATCATAATATATAATATAATTATAATTATTATATACAATTATATATAATATACATATAATCACATATATACTATTATATATAATTATTATTATATAATAATATACATATATATTGTATATGTGTATATATTACATATATGATGTATATGTGTATATATTATATATGTGTGTGTGTGTGTATATATATATATATATATATATATAAAGTGATTATATTCATTGTCAGGAATTTGTACCTGTACATGAGAGATTCTACTGCTGCTTTTTTTCCCCCATCGCCCTCCCCTAGCCTCAACCCTGTCTTCCTCTCATTATCTATGAAAGTCTTGTTTCCATTTTTTTCTTGTCCCTTATTTCCTTTCCTGCTCCCCCTCTGCTCATTACCCTTCTGATTTGAACATTTTCTTCCCATTTCCCAATATCTACCACACATTTTGTTCCTTCTTTATACTTTTGGTTTCTCTTACCAGAAAAACCATAAAATACTTACACATGTGTCTGGTTTATTTCACTTAAAAGTATACTCTCAAGTTCCATCCATTTAGCTAGAAATGTCTCAAACTTACTTTTCTTTATGGCAGAGTAATACTCCATTGAAAAAAACCCCACCATCTTTATCCATTCATCAGTTGATGGACATTTGGGCTGGTTCCAAGATTTAGCTATCACAAGCTGTGCCACTATACACATAGGTGTGCATGTGTTACTGTGGTCTGATGCTTTGCTTTTCTTTTCTTTCTTTCTTTCTTTCTTTATTTAGAGACAGGGTCTGACTTTTGTAGTTCAGACTGGCCCCGTACTCATTATGTATCCCAGGCCAGCCTTGAACTCAGAGCAGTCCTCCTGCCTTTGCCTCCGGAGTACTGATATTATAGGCATGAGCCATCATGCCCAGCATTGTGGTATGTGGTTACTGGGGATAGAACTTATGCCCTTGCTCTTGCCAAGCAGACGCTGGGACCACGAACTAAATCCCCGGCCATGATGCTTTTAATTTTGGGGGGAAGATACTGAGAAAGGAAATAGTTGGGTCAAATGAAACCTCTAGTTTTCATTTTCTGAGGAATCTCTACACTGATTTCTAGTCATTGTATCAGTCTACACTCCCAGCAACAGTGGAGAAGAGTTCCTTTTTCCCTACAGCCCCACCAGTAGTTGTTATTGGTTAATTTCTTGATAACAGCTGTTCTTTCTGGAATAACATGAAATCTCAGCATTGTTTTAATTTCTATCCCTTGAAAGACTAGTGATGTGTAATGTTTTTCATATATTTGTTAACTGTTTCTCCAACTGAAAAGTGTCTATCATTTCTGATGCCCATTTTCAGATTGAGTCTTTTAATTTGAGTGATCTGATTTTTTTTTTTTTTTTTTAGTTCTTTTTATGTTCTAGATAGGAGTCC
Organism: Petromus typicus; assembly: GCA_004026965.1. Lineage (NCBI taxonomy): Eukaryota > Metazoa > Chordata > Mammalia > Rodentia > Petromuridae > Petromus > Petromus typicus. The sequence goes on from PVIR01022790.1 coordinate 22,654, forward strand.
TTTGTCTGAGGGACAGCTGGCAAAATTTTTTTCCATTCAAGGTTGTCTCTTCACTTTGGCGGTGATTTTTCTTGTCATGCAAAAGCTTTTTAATAAGATGAGATTCCAGTTGTTTGAATCTTTCCTGTGCAATCAGGGTTTTGTTCATGAAGTCTTTGCCTACGCAAATATCTTCAAGAGTTCTATCTGTTCTGTCTCAGCATATTTAGCGTTTCTGTTTTAATATTTGGATGTTTGGTCCATTTCTATTTTAATTTAGTTCATGGTGAAAAATGTCTAGTTTTAATCTTTGGCAAGTGGAAAGCCAGTTTTTCCAGTTTTTCTTTCTTCCATTGAAGGTTTTCAGTTTCTCAAGAATATGGTGACTGAGTATATCTGAAATTGTTTGTGTATCCAGTCTATTCCATGGTCTTCAGGTCTGTTTGCTACTCACCCCCAGTACCATGCTGTTTTTTATCACAGTAGCTTTATAATATAATTTCAAGTCAGGAATTGTGATGCCTCCTGCCCTGCCTTTGTTGCCCAGAATTGGCTTTTGTGCTCCAGGTCTTTTTTTGTTCCAAATGAATTTTAGAATTGTTTTATCTAATTCTACCAAATAGGCAATTGATATTTTGACTGGGATCACATTGAATCTGTATAATAATTTTGGAAGTATGGCCATTTTCACTATGTTCGTTCTTCTTACCCAACAACAAGGGATATCTTTGCATTTTCTGCTTTCTTTGATGTTTTTCAAAGTACTGTATTTTCAATGTAAAGGTCTTTTGCTTCATTAGATTGATTCCTAGATACTTCATGCTTGTGTGTATGATATGGTGAAAGATGTTGTTTCCTTAATTACTCTTACAGTGGGTTTATTTGTGTACAGGAATGCTATTGATTTTTTTTTCCCAGTACCAGGGATTGAACTCGGGCCCTTATGCTTTCAAGGTAGGCATGGTACCACATGAGCTAAATCCCTGGCTGCTATGCTATTGATTTTTGAGTGTTGATTCTGTATCCAGATAAGCTACTGAATTTGATTATCAAATCTAGAAGTTTTTGGTGGAGTTTTGGGGGTCTTCTATGTGGAGTATCATGTCATTCGCATTTTAATTTCTTTTTCTCCTGTCTTTATTCCTTTTGTTGTTGTTTTTTTTCTCTTATTTAATTCCTCTGAATAATGTTTCCAGAACTATATTAAGAGTGGTGACAGTGGACATCTTTTTATGGTTCCTGATTTTAGAGTGAAAACTTTCAGTTTTTGTCTAGTAAGTATTATGTTGACTGTTGCTTTGTAATAGGTAGCTTTTATCATATTGAGTTAAAAGACCATCTGTTCCAATTTTCTGCAAGGTTGTTATCATGAATGCATGTTGTACTTTGTCCAGCACTTTCTCTGCATCTATTGAGATGAGCACATGGTTTTTGTTCTTGGTGTTAATATGCTGTATTTCATTTATTGAATTGAATATATTGAACCATCTGTGCATCTCTGGGATGAATCCTGCTTGTTCATGGTATATATAGTCTTTTTTGTGATTTGCTGCATTTTGTTTGCCAGTATTTTAATTGAGGATTTTTGTGTCTCTGTTCCTTAGAGAGTTTGGCCTGTGATTCTCTCTTTTGGTTGGATCCTTCTCTGCTGGCATCATGGTAGTGCTTGCTTCTAGGAATGAATTTGGATATATTGCTTCCCTTGCCATTTCATTAAAAATTTTGAGAAGTAGCAGCATTAGATCTTTTCTGAATTTAGCAGTGAATCTATCAGGACCTGGGCTTTTCTTTGTTGGTAGGTTTATTACTATATCTTCAAGTTCATTAACTGATACTGGTTTATTGGTCTATTAAGAATTTTTATATCTGTGGCTGGAGAGTTAGCTCAGTGGTTCTGGTGGATTTAGCTCAGTGGTTCATGCCTCAGTGGTTCATGCCTTGCAAACACAAGGTCCCTAGTTCAGCACCTGGTACCGGAAAAAAAATTTTTTTTTTACATGGGCCATGGATGTAGCTCAGTGATGTTATACCTGTCTGGCAACATGCTGAATTCAATCCTTGGTACTGCCAAAAAAAAGTGAAATAATTTTTATATCTTCTTGATTCAGCTTTGGTAATTGATATATATCTAAGAATCTGTCCATGATCTTCTGGACTGCAGGATCTGTTGTAATTTCACCTTTTTCATTTCTAATTACATGGATTTGAATCTTTACTTTTTTTGATAAGATTGGCAAAGGGTTTATCATTTTTATTTAATCTTTCAAAAATTGAATTTTTTTTTTTTTAGTTTTTTGAGTCAGGGTCTTGCTTTGTAGTTCAGGTTGGTCCTGAACTCAGCCTCGAATTCAGCAATCCTCTGCCTTCGGAGTGCTGGGATAACAGCTGTGAGACACCATGCCCGACACTGTGGTATGTGGTATAGAATGCCGGTGGGCATGAGTCACCACTCCCGGCATTGTGGTATCAAACTTGGGACCATGCACTTGCAAGGCAGATGCCAGAACCACTGAGCTAAATCCCTGGCCCAGAGCTGACTTTTTGATTCATTGAGTCTTGGTATGTATTTAGTCTTCAATGCACTGATTTTTTTTTTTCTCTGATCTTTATAATTTCCTCCCACATATGGGCTTGGCTTGTTTTTTTTTTTCCTAGAAGCCTTGAGGTTCAACATTATGTTGCTTATTTCTGCTTGCTCTGTTTTTCTGAGGTAGTTTTACTGCTGTAAATTTTCCTCGTAGGACTGCTTTCATTGTGTCCCATAAGTTTTGGTATATTGTTTGCTACTATTGTTTAATGATAGAAGCTGTAATCTCTTCATTAATTTCATCTGTGACTAATTGGTTGTTCAACAGGTGTTTCCCTGTGTCTGTGAAGTTCTTGTGGTTTCCTTTGCCATTGATTTCCAATTTCATTGCACTATTATTTGATAATATGTATGGGATAATTTCAGTTCCTTTGCATTTACTTAAGATTTTCTAAAGGTAGTATGTGGTCTACTTTGAAAAACGTCCCATATGCAGCCGAGAAGAATATGTTTTGATGTAAAGTGGAACACTCTGTAGACATCTACTAAATCCATTTGTTCAAAAGTTTAATTCAGGCTGGGGATTTAACTCAGTGGTTCTGGCGGCTGCCTTGCAAGTGTAAGGAGCCAGGTTTGATCCCTGGTAACCACATACAACAATGCTGGGCGTGGAGACTCACACCCACCAGCAATCAGAACCACATACCACAGTGCTGGATGAGGTGGCTCACACCTGTAATCCCAGCACTCGGGAAGCAGAGGTAGAATTGCTGTGAGTTCAAAGCTGAGCTCGGGGCCAACCTGAACTATAAAAGCAAAACCCTGTCTCTAAAAGAAAAAAAAAAAAGTTTGGTTCAGTTCTGATATTTCATTGTGGGCGTTTTTGTCTAGTTGATCTGTCTGTTTGTGACAGTGGGGTGTTAAGGTAAATTAAAATTGTATTAATGCTTATTTGATTTTCATGTCCATTAATATTTATTTTATATAGTTGGGTACACTGGTTTGGTGCATATATATATGTTATGATTTTTATCTCTTCCTCTTGAATTGTTCTATTTACAAGGATGTAGTGACCTTCACTGTCTCTCTTAATCACTCTTGCCTTGAAATCCACTTTGTCTGCATACTGACTATCTACCCCTGCATATTTTTCTGTATTCCTGTCACATAAAGTATTGTTTTTCATTCTTTGACTTTCAGTCTGTGAATTTCTTTTTGAAATAAATGTTTCTTGTATGCAGTGTATTATTGGACCTTGCTTCTTGATCCATTCTGTGCGTCCATTTCTTTTGATTACTGAAGTGAAATCACTAACATTAGTGGTTATGCATGATATATATTGGCTTACTCTTGTCATGTTATTTTCTTGTTGGTTCCCTATCTTTCTCTTCTGTTTAATTATTTGGCCTTCCTAGTGGATTTATTCTTTTGGGCTTTATCAAGTTGTAGTCCTTGTTATCTCTTTCTAGAATGTCCTTCAGAACATTTTGTAGTGCTGGTTTAATGGTCATGAATTTCCTCAAGTTTTCTTTTTGTCATGGAAGTATCTTTTTTCGCCATTAATTTTGAAAGATAGTTTTGGGCAATACATCTATCTGGGTTGGAGGTTATTATTATTATTATTATTTTTTAGGGCTTGAAATATTTCATTCAAGTTCTCCTTGACTTAAACATTTGTATTGAGAATTCTACGATTCTGACGGGCTTCCCTTTATAAGTGAGTGTTTCTTTTCTCTAACAGCTTTTAATATTCTGTTCTTGTGTTGAATTTTTGGAATCTTCATTATTTTATGCTTTGGTACAGTATTTTTTGGTACTGGAAATCAAACTCGAGACCTTGCATTTGCCAGACAGGCATGGCTCCACTGAGCTACATCCCCAGCTCCAGTTTTTTGTTTTGTTTTAATTATGGCTAAGTGGAGTTAACTTATAGGTAAGTTAACATAGGTATAGTTAACATATAGGTAAGCGTCACTTACCTATATGTCAAATTCTTTTTTCATAGTTGGGAAATTTTCTTTTACTCCTCTGAACAGGTTTTTGATGTCATTTACACTGTCTCCTGCTTTTTTCACTTACCTCTAATCAATCTTAAATTGTTCTCTTTTGGATTGATTTTTGTGATACCTTGTTATGTTTAAGTCTTTCATGATCATTAACTGCAATCTGGTCTTGTGTATCTGATATTCTGTCCTCACATTGGCTCATTCTACTGTGTGTACATTCAGTGGAATTTTTAATCTCCTGGATATCTGTTTGAATCTGTTTTATGGATTTCCTTTCTTTCCTATATTGGTTGTTCATGGTTTCCATCATTTTCCTAAGCTTTTCTATTTTTAAAAAATCTTTATATGCTATTTCAGAGAGTCTAGCTGGGCAGCTTTGGGATTGTCCCACCACACTAATCTTGGGTTTGCCTTTAGTGAGTGAAAACGCAGGAAGTGGGAGGTTCGCATCATGTTTAAGTGTCTTCCCATTTTCTATTTCTGTTTTTTTGGGAGTTTAATTCCTAGGTTGATGCTTATAAATTGCTTTAGGCAAGTAGCTTTATTGCTAATACTTAGAACCCTTAGGAGATGATTACTTCTGAGAAATGTCTTCCAGGTATAGCTGGCTTTGGGGTTTTTTTTTTTTTTTTTTAAGTTTTTTGAGACAGGGTCTCGCTTTGTGGTTCAGGCTGGCCCTGAGCTCAGCCTCCAACTCACATCACAATCCTCCTGCCTCTGCCTCCCGAGTGCTGGGATTACAGGCGTGAGCCACCACGCCCGGCACTGTGGTATGTGGTACTGGTTGCTGCTGGGTGTGGGTCTCCACACCCAGT
>PVIR01022791.1:0-27593 GCA_004026965.1 Petromus typicus
AATTTCTTCTGTGGGTGTACAGTATACTTCTGCAAAGTCACAGTTCAAAGTTCCTGGCCTGACTTAGATTTTTCCTTAGAACCTAACCAAGAACTATTTCCAGGCAACTGCAAATAGCCCCCACAATTGGGGGGAGGGTGGGTGGGAGGTTTGCAAGTAGCCAATCAGAGAGCATTATTCAGTTATCCATGTTGGTGATTGGCTGCTGCCTGGTAACTCTCCGGGGCAGATGCTCTAACACTGGCCTCATAACAGGCTGCTGTACTGCCTTCAGGTTTCTAGAGTGTCTCAATGTTCTTAAAGCCCTAAGATTCCTGAGAGGCCGCCAAAACACCCTGCACCTTCTAGGGCTTTATCAATACAGTGGTATATTAAATTATTATATAGCTGCAGGAGATAGCATATTTAAGGTTCACACAAAAAATTTATAGGCATTTTTTCCTTTTTTTATTTTTTATTTATTTTTTTTTGAGACAGGGTCTCGCTTTGTGGTTCAGGCTGGCCCCGAGCTCAGCCTCAAACTCACATCACAGAAATCCTCCTGCCTCTGCCTCCTGAGTGCTGGGATTACAGATGTGGGCCACCACGCCCGGCACTGTGGTATGTGGTACTGATTGCTGGTCAGCGTGAGTCTCCACGCCCAGCATTGTTGTATATGGTTAGTAGAGATTGAACTAGGGACCTTGTGCTTGGAAGGCAGGCACCGACACCACTGAGCTAAATCCCTGGCCCTCATTGATGGACTTTTAAAACTTCCAAAAGTGAAGTACGTGTTTCTATCTAGGTATGAATATCCAGAAAAAGATTTTATAGGTGACAAAAAATGGTGTCAGTGACCCCCCATCAGCGGGGAATGGGAAAGGAGGGCTGTGATGTGGACTTTTTGTTTGTTGTTTGTTTTCAATATTTTTACAATAAAAATGTGTCAATATACCTTTCCAAATTAAAATAAAGAATTAGCAAGATACAGAAGAATACACATAGTTGATCTCATTTTTATAAAAACCGCACATGCACATGCATGCATGCACACACATGTAATGGTGCAGGGATTAAACCTAGGACCTGACACATGCCAACCAGGCACTCTGCCACTGAGCTATATTCCCAGGTCAACACATTTCTATACATAGTCTCTAAAAAATGTATGCATACTTCAGGAAAAGAAAATGTATAAATATTTTAATACTAAGTTATTGAGACATCATGAGATGAATGCAAGTTATCTTTAGTCCTGCAGTTACAAGAGGTGCTCAGAGTGGCGGCCATGAGCTTCCAGACTTCTATGAGCACAGTGAGCTGCTGCTTGGGGAACTTGGTCACTGACATTGCTGCATATGCACAATGTCTAAGGACCAGAAGTGCAGTGGGTTTTCTGCGATACATAACATCTTCTAGGGTCCCCCATACAAGGGCAACACCATCTCTTGAAGAAAACATCACACTAATTTTTTTTTTTCTTTTTTGAGACAGGGTCTTCCTGTGTCATCCAGGCTGGCTTTGCACTTGCAGCGATCAGCCACTTGAGTGCTGGGATTACAAACCTGCGCCACCACAGTCAGAGCTGATGTGGATGTGCTCATCTCTCAGGGTGCCGCCAGAGGCTCTGACCAACAGAGCAGCCCAGCTGGCTCTGGAAGCCACCCGAGAAGCCCAGTTGCAGGCACAGGCCACGCCTTTGTGTGTCTGTCAAGAGGTTACTTAGGGCGATGCAGATGGCACTGGTGCGCGTGAAAGATTGGAGGGTAAAGGAAAGCGGCGGCTCCTCCTCTCAGCGACTCTGCAGATCGGATCGATCACGGGGATCATTAATCCTCCAGGAAGCACAGCCCATAAACTCTCCCAGCCCACGGGTCATACTTAACGCTCTGAGTCCAGAACACTGAGCCAGAAAGTCCCCTTCAGAGTCACCTCCAGTCCAGTCCTTGCCTGGTATGGAAGACCCAGAGACGGCCAGGCAAAAGCAGACAAAAGAGACTTGGGGATGAGCAGCACCTGGGTCTAAGAAGGCCCATAGATTTGTTTCCCAGCTTAGAAACCACTGACTGTCTACTTAGAAGCCAGGTCCCAGCAAAGACAGATCTTTAGGTCTTTTTCTCTTTAGTCTTCACAATCAAAGGCACTTGGTATTATTGCCATTTAACAGGTGGTTAAACTGAGGCTCGGTGCCTGAAGCCACAACTTCCTTGGTGGCTATATCTTCACAGCACATGTCCTTAGCTGCCTTATTTCTTCCTCGTCTTTTTAAATCTATCTCAGACACAAAGTAGGATCTCTGGGGCTTCTAGAAGCTTCCCGCAAAAGGGCCCTGGAACAAGCACAATTTTCTCCCTGACGGTGTGTGCAGGGCCTGGAAGACTCAAACCTGCAGCCAAGCTGTGTTTGTCGGTTCAGAAGTCAAGTCTGACTTTCTCCGCGTGTCTGTACCCACTGGGATGGAACAGCACTAAGTCACTTGGACAGGCCTCTCTGCTGCCGCTGGACAGCAGGGTCTCGCTTGGCTGGAGAGACAGGCTGAGGGCAATGTCCCACTCCGTGAGGCACACCAGCATGCAGCGTGGCCAGGTGGAGGCAGCTGTAGGTCGGCTTCTCCAGAGTTCCAGGTTGAGGTGAGGTCTGTGCAAGTCCTGGCCTAATCCTCAACCTCTGCCCAGGTCACTTTTATTGAGGGCCTACTATGTGCCAGTCCACACTCTGGATGGAAGTGCCACCAAAGAGATAAGATGTTTACTTCAGTCTCGGCTCGGGCGGAGGAGGAAGCAGAGGTGTGGCGTGCAGGGGCTTGGAGTCCCAGGGGGACTGTGCCTGGGGTGCATCTGGCAGTACGGGGGCTGGGGCAGGACATGCATCGTGAGGTGGGCGGGGCGCCACTGGCACCTGAGGGGGCGGCTACGCCACACAGCACCGAGATTTCTACTCAGAAAAGCCAGCTGTCAGCAGGTCTGGGGAGGAGAAACCCGGGTCAAAACGAAGAAAAGGGCCACACTTCCGGGGAGCCCCTCACCCCAGGCTTCGGGGTGCTGTGCTAGGTGTACTTGCTAATGGTTAGATGGAGGGGAATGGACTCTCGATGTTTGACGGTGGACATCACGGGACATAAGACCCTTGGTGGATGGATGGATAAATGAATGAATGAACAAGTAGCACTCATGGTGGCATTCCACCCACCAGCGATGTCTCACTGGATGCTCAGGACGTACCAAAGTGTACCCCGAAGAAGCTCTCCTACTCAGCAAAGTAAGAGGCAGGACTAAAAGATGAGGCTCCGTGCCAGGGCTGCCCCACCGGGTGGGGCCGGAGGGTCCAAGGGTAGCGCCCACTTCCTGCCTCCGCACATCCGGGGGACCAAGAACAACACCCGGGGCGGCCGCGCGGCGACTTTCCCGCAGCACCACGGTTTGTGACCGCGCCCTCTTCTCAGCAGTGGGCAAGGCGGCCTGGGCTTATCATGGCCACTACCAGGCCACTACCAGGAGGCCGAGGCAAGAAGGTGGTTGGTTTGAGCTCTACTTGGCAACTTAGTGAGGCCTCGTCTATAAGTAAAGTAAATAAGAAGGGTTGGGAATGGAGCCCATTGCTTTTGGGATTCAATACCCTGGTTTGAGGAAAAAAAACAAAAATTCACATAGGTCTGCTCAAAGCCATGAACTATAAATAAATAAAGGGGCTGCAGGAACAGCTTTTACAAAGGCCCCCAAGAAAAAGTTCAAAATAATTAGCTCCCAGTTGGTGATGAACCATAGGGGGATTTTTCCCACACAGAAGGCTCCTTCGCCGGGTTGGGCGGGCGACTTCCCAGCCTGGCACAGCAGTTTAACAAGGAGTCCAGCGGGCTGGGCTCACCATTGTATTTCCATTTTATGACATCTTTTTATATTCCAGAGGAGGGGATTCTGAATAAAAATGAGCCGGGCTTTTAGGGCTGCTTTTTATTATTACATTTGGTAAAAAACATCCTTAATGAGGTGGTCAGTCATCTGCCCCCCGCCGCGGAGGAGGCCTGGGAGCTCATAAAGCCCTGAAAAGCCACCCGGGCAATTTACGACCCTTGATGACGCCCCTTCCTGACACGCCGCTTCCAGGGACCATCCTGAGTTCTTGCTTCCTGCAATTTACACCCCAGAGCAGCTTCACCCCATCCGAATTAAACCTGAAGAGGGGCGACGCGAGGCTCCACACCCGACTGCTCCACGCTGAGGACATCGGTCCACCCCAAGTAAGTGGATTTTCCGTGGAGTTTGGAAGGATCTCTGGCTCCCAGAAATTAGTTACATTTTTTCTCTCTTTTGAGATAAGATCTCACTATATAGTTTAGGTTGGCCTCAAATTCAAACTGATCTTCCTGCCTCAGCCTCCAGAGTGCTGAGGTTACAGGTGTGCGCCATATACCCGGCTGTATTTCTCTTTTTACTGGAAAGGCCTTTCACCGCGATGATGTGGGGGCGGGGAGGCACCCAAACCCAAGCCAACCACTTGTGCTTTTGTGCAGGAAGAAGGGTTTCTGGACAGATGTGAGATGATCTCCCATTGGTCGGTGCTCTTCCTGAGCTATTCCTAGGGAAAGCTGAGGGCTTCCCCAGCTCCCTGAGCGACGCCAGTGCTACAGCTCAAATGCTGCGGGTGTCCCCTTAGAAGTCCCTACTGTGGGCAAATTCACAGGATCAAAGTGTGGACAGGTCGGCGGGGCTGGGGGAGGGGAAAGGGCGGTTACTCGGAAACAGCAGCAGTAGGACCCGGAGCTCTGGGGCTGCGGTGCCTCAGGGACAGGCGCCTCGGTCCCATGAGAGGCCGGTGGCTCAGCGGTAGAGTGCTGGCCCAGAGGACGCGAGGGCTGGGCGATTCTCACTTTGCGGGACAGAAAGAAGCTAGGAGTGGGCATCTGTATCATTGCCATAAAACTAAAAACAGCGACAACAAAGAAGCGTTGGGCTGGGCCTAAGCACAGTTTTCATCTTGCAGAGGATGACCTGAAGAGAAAGGGAACCGGTTTCCTCCTTGAGAATTTGCCGGCAGATCAACTGCTGCCTCTCCTGTTTTTAAGAAAAGTGCACAGGAGGGCTAGGGAGTTAGCTCAGTGGTTCCGGCGCCTGTCTTGCAAGCACAAGGACCCGGGTTCGATCCCTGGTCACCACATACAATACTGGGTGTGGAGACTCACCCCAGCAGCAACCAGTACCACATACCACAGTGCCGGGCGTGGTGGCTCACGCCTGTCATCCCAGCACTCGGGAGGCAGAGGCAGGAGGATTGCTGTGATGTGAGTTTGAGGCTGAGCTGAGGGCCAGCCTGAACCACAAAGCGAGACCCTGTCTCAAAAAAAACCTAAAAAGAAAGAAAGAAAAGTGCACAGGACACGGTACGCAGTGGCGCTGGCCTGCACTGACACTACTCAGACCTGTCACTGAAATTAGGGGACTGCTTCTCATGGTCGCCCCATCGTAATAGTACTCCTTTCACTGCATACTTGGTCTTCACAGCCTCTCCAACCCTCCATTTCTGGTACTGGGGATTGAATCTAGGACCTTCCCAACACAGCTACATCCCAGCCCTTTTAATTTAATGTTAAAAATTATAATTAATTTTTTGCCACAGGGTCTTGCTCTGTACTTTAGGCTGCCTCTGAACTCAGCATGCAACCCAGGACAGCCCTGAATTTATAGTGATCCTCCTGCTTTAGCCCCCAAATGTTCGGGATCACAGGTGTGCACAACCATGTGCTATTTATTTATTTGTTTTTTACTATTTGACGTGGGCTCTTGCTAAGTCAGAGTTGTCCAGACTGGTCTCAAGCTTTAGATCCTCCTGTCTCAGCCTCCCAGAGCAGTGGGTTTACAAGTATGTGCCATCACACCTGGCATTTCATTTGGCTGTCTTGACTGAATACTGTTTTATATTTAACTTGAAAACAGATACTTATATTTCTACCGAAGGCTTGTCTTTGAAAAAGAAAAGGGTAGGTCTGAGGGGCACAGTGCCTGCCTGGTAAGCTAGAGGTCCTGAGTCTGATCCCCAGTACCAAGTAAATAAATAAGTAAATACAAGTATTTCCAGAAATCGATCAAATAAAGAATGCACATGTGACCCTCTGGGGTGATACCATGGGGAAACTCCCCAAGATTGGGGTTTGTAAGGTCAGAGTTCAAGTCCTGTCCTCACACTGCAGCAGCCATGAGAGCATCACGTACTAGTCACAGATCCAAAATGCCCTTCCTCGTGAAGTAAACCTTGTAATACCTGTCTCTCTGCCTTATGAAATCATTGTTATAGTGATCCCGCAAGTTACAGCCAGCTGGACATACGAACAACTTGGATTTTGACCAGAATGTTAGTTTTAATTTAAGAAAGTCTTGAGTTATGACCCGAATGCCAGCTGCTTGTGCTTCCGGATGGTCTCATACAGATTTAACCCTTGGATAGTTCTGGAAGGAACATGATAGCATCCTGTCCTGCGCGGGGGGGGGGGGTGTCACTGAAATCCTGGGCCAGTGTCTCTCTGAGGATCCTGAGCTGTCTGGGGGCGGACAGAGACTTGGAAGGCTGGGTGGAGGAGCCTGAGCCTTCACTGGCCAACCTGAGTTTGTAAGTCCAGAGGCCGCTGTATTTATCTTCACTGTCACTGACAGATGTCTAATTACATATGAACTGGGGCCCAGGTACTGCGAACATGCCACTTATTTACGACGTAACCTCCAACGTGGGGACAGTTCTCACCATGCTTCTGCAACAGTAAAGGTCCCACCACACCTCAAGATCTTTATCTGACTTGTCTGTCGTCCAAGTCCAGCCTGCACATACATAGCAGGTCAGGGATCTGACCCCAGACCTCTGAGGCTGCCTTTGGGCTGAGCCAGGCGTCCTGGCCCCGGGCTGGAGCGCTCTTTCTGAGAGCCTGGGCATGGCCCAGGTGGCATCGAGTCTGAGCATAAAAGGGCCCTCCCTGGGCCGGGGGAGTTAGCTCAGTGGTTCCGGCGCCTGTCTTGCAAGCACAAGGACCTGGGTTCGATTCCCCGGTAACCACATAACAATACTGGGTGTGGAGACCCACACCCAGCAGCAACCAGTACCACATACCACAGTGCCGGGCGTGGTGGCTCACACCTGTAATCCCAGCACTCGGGAGGCAGAGGCAGGAGGATTGTGATGTGAGTTTGAGGCTGAGCTTAGGGCCAGCCTGAACCACAAAGCGAGACCCTGTCTCAAAAAAACCTAAAAAAAAAGGCCCTCCCTAGTGGCCAACCTGGTGTGAGGATGGTAAGTCTGGCACCCAGCAGGGGTCATCACCCAGGAGAGAGACGTCAGCTGAGCACAAGGATGCCCCGCTATGCCTCTGACCCCGGAGAGCGTCCATGACTCGACTCAGACACCAGAGTGGGGCTCGGACCGCAGCTGGCTCTAGTCACCCCATCCCCGGGCAGCCACACGGGTCCTCTAGATCCGTTTCCCAGTCGATGCAGGGGGATGGGTGAGAGGAATCACAGAAGGGTGAGACGAACTGAATGCGAGCGAACTGCTTAGATTAGTCCTCGGCACGTGGTGACTTGGAAGTGTCACCCTACTTTGGCTGCCAGTCTTACTTTTTTTTTTTTTTGCCAGTCTTACTTTTTAAACCATCCCATTCCTTCTCCGTGAGCTGAATAGGTGAAGAAATCCGGGGTGTCATCACCATCTTTCTTTACCTCTTGGTGCTAACGATGATATTGTTTGTCGTTTCCTACGCTTCTGCTCTAATCATTTCACTGCCCTGCGTAAGTGACTTTTCCATACAATATTTGCAAACTACATATATGATAGCAACTGACTAGTATGCAGAATATACAAAAAGCTCTTGGTTATTGTTTTTTTAAAGACAAATAATCCAGTTAAAAATAGGTAAGAGATTTGAAAGGACATTTCTTGAAATAAATAAGTGACACACAAAAATAGGCTTGTAGCTGGGTGATGGTGGAGCATGCCTGAAACCCCACCACTCTGGGAGGCTGAGACAGGAGGGTCACAAGTTCAGGCCCAGACTGATAAGGACTGAAGAAGCGCTGGGGATGTTCCTCAGGAGAAGCCCCTGGGTTCAATCCCCAGGACCGCAGATATGAGCTAGCTGTTACCTGAATGAATCCTGGAAATATGATGCTAAATGAAAGAAGCAAGACACAAAAGGGCCAGCTGCTGTCTGACTCTGCTTATGTGGAGCATCTAGAAGAGGCAGAACTCGAAATGAGCTCCGTGTTTCCAGGCCCAGGAGGGAGAGAGGCCGAGTGTTTGTCAGTGAATCCTGCCTTGGGCTGGGAGCGTGAAATGTTTCTGAATTAGACAGTGGCGGTGGCGCAGTTCTGTGAATGTCCTAAAATACCACTGAATGTCCACTTTAGAGGCGCTTTGGGAGGGATGTCAAGGGCTCTGCCCTGAAGGATGGCTGAAGCCGGCCCTGCTGCTCGGACAACGCTCTGTGAAACACTTTCCAGTGCATGAGACACGCTGGGCGCAGCTGTGTATCGCCACCGATCCGTCTCCACTTTCTCCTTAGTTCCCTGTGTTATGACTCAGTGTACACTTGGGTTTATAAAGACTGTGATTGGTAGGATTTCGTGTTAAATCCAAAATAGATACTTCCTTGTGTCAAAAAAGGGGTTATGAGCTCTGTCTTGATAAAAATAGGGTGCCAGGCAGGCGCCCCTTCCTTTCTCCAGCTCTGCAGGCCGGCAGGGAATGGGGAAGCCGCCATGCTGCATCCCGCAGCCCTCTGGGACACGACCCCGCTGCCCTCTGTCACCTTCTCCCACGTGTCTGTGCCTGTGCTCAACTGCTGGCACCCTGACTTTCCCTCTGCCCCTTCCCGAGTGTTCTCAGAGCATGAGTATACAGACTGGTGTAACTCATCAGATATTCACTTTCCCCCCTCGGCCCAGAGGGATGTGCAGTCTTCAGAGGATGAGGAGCCACTGTCTTTTGAAGGCCCGGCTGGCCGGAGCAGAGTTCCTGGGGCTGTGGCCAGAGTATGCTGCATCCAATTTTTTTCACTTGTGTGCAGCTGTGAGTCTCCTAACCACCTGTGTCTCAGATTTCACCTGGAATTGGGATCAAAGGGAGTGTTTCTCCATGGAACCTGGGTACCAGACAGCTTATGCACCTAAAATAAGATCCACTTTACACTCGAGGAATTGTCAGTAGCTAACAGATTTCAATCAAGAGATGGAAAATGAAGCCAGGTGTGGTGGCACACACCTGTAATCCCAGCGCTGAGGAGGCTGAGGCAGGAAGATCACCATGAGTTCAAGGCCAGCCTGACGAGAATGAGACCCTGTCTCAAAACAAACAAATCAACAAAAGCTGGAAGATAAGCAGGTTAGGGTTACACATTCCTAAAATCCCAGTAGTTAGGAGGCCAAGACAATCAGTCACGAGTTCAAGCCCAGCCTGGAATGCACAATGAGACGCTGACTCAAAAACAGAACAGCAAAAACAAAGAGAGGAAAACGGCAGAAGTCCTTCACCCACAGCACAGGAGAGCACATCTTTCAGGATCCCTCTCCTCTCCGAAAGTGTGGCTGTCCAAAAATTGGTGTCATTACAGCTCAGTCCAGCTGTGATCTGCAGGTCCCCAACGGCTGCTGCTATGGACACCACAGCTGGACAGCTGCCGTTTGGTTGCCAGGGCCTCCGCCCAGCTCTGCCATTTTCTCACCATGCTATGTGGAACAGGCCATTGCCTCTATTTTCCTCATGAGTACATGGGGTAGAGGAAATGCACACACAGGACAAGGACTGTCCAGTGCTGGCTTTTAGGGGAAGAGCAGTCGACACTGAGGAGCGGGTATCTCGTGCCCCTACAAACAGTTCTGACTGCAATTTGAATACTGAAATCACACTCTAGAATTCCTAGAGACATTTCTGGAACATACCCTCCAGAGGAGAAGCCTCTCCAGCCTCTGCGGATCTTCCTACTTCAGAGAACCCCAATTCTGACCTGAAATTACTTTACTGAATTTATATTTTGATCTGTCCTCACCATTAAACTAAAGTTCCATACCAACAGGCCCTTTATTTTTCTTAAGTATCCATCTGTTCTCAGCACAGAAGCAGACACCCACATGGTGCCCAACAAATACGTGTTGGCTGAGGAATGGATAAGTGTCCCTAATGAGGCACTGGCTAGGGCACCGTGGGGTGGTGATGATAGGATTTGGTCTGGACACACGACAGCATCATCCAGTGAAGTAGCCAGAGCCACACACAGCTACTCAAATTTAACAATAAAGTAATGAAAGTTAAAACAAAATTTAAAAATTCAGCTCTTCCTGGCTGCTAGTACACTCCATGGGCTCAATACCCACATGAGGCTGACGTCCACTCCTCTCTGTCTGTCTGTCCATGACCCAAGGCCTTTACACTGAGCTGTATCTCCAGTCCTTAAATAATAATTTTTAAAAAAAATTTCAAGACAGGGTTTCACTAAGTTTCTGAGGGTCTGCTCAACTTGAGATCCTCCTGCATCAGACACCCAGGGTACTGGGTTACCATGCCTGGCTGGAACATATCGCTATCATGGAAAGTCCTGCTGACAGAGCCAATCTAAACCAGTAGTTAACTGAGGAAGCATTTTGTTTCCCAAGGAGCTTCTGGCCACACCTGGCATGTGGTTGTCACAACATCACAGGTGCAGGTGGCATCCTGCAGGCGGGGACCTGAGATGTGCTGAACCTATGCTGTGCACAGGACACCCCACACCTGAGAACTGTCTGGTCCCAAACGGGGTAGAACTGAGGTTGAGAAGGTGGTTGAGAAGGTGGTTTTTAGGAAGGCGTTGGGGTGCATGTTCTCTGTGATCAGAGTGCTAAATCCCTCGGCTTTGGGTGGGTCAATTTGCACTTAAAAGCCTGATGAGCAGTGACGTGGCTGACTCCAGTTTCCTGGCTCAAATTTCTGGGACGCCTCCCTATATTCGCATGGGATTATTACACTCCAGCAGTCACTGCCTGGCGAGCGTCCACTCCTGTGTGCCTGGGCTGAGGCTCGGGCAGCAGGACCTACGGCTCACCCGCCTACTGCGGTGGTGTGCCGAGACGGTGCTGTTCTATCTCAAGGTCAGCACACTGTGGACCAGGGGTCAGATCTGCTCAGAGTAAGAAGGATTTTTATTTTTTATATTTTGCAGTACTGGGCATTGAACTCAGGGAGCACTGAGCTACATCTTGGTTCTTTTCTATTTTGAGACAGATTCTTATAGAGTTGTCCAGGCTGGCTTCAAACATGCAATCCTCCTGTCTTGGCCTCCCAAGTAGCTGATATTATAGCAAGCATTTCCATGCCCTGTTGAAATTTGTTTAATCAGCTAAAAAAACAAGCAGAGTAATATTTTAGAGTACATGAGAATGACATGAAATTCAGATCTAAGGGGCCATAACGTGGACGTAAAATTCAATTTCATCTGGCCCTCAAAGCTGAGAATACTCATGCTGCCCTTTTACAGAAAGAGCCTGCTAAGTCCTGCTCTGGACAGTAAAGATCTTATCAGAATTTTTTTCTTTCTCCCCTTTGCTGTTTTACTTTATTTTATTTCATTTTGTCATGTTGAGGAATGAACCCCCAAGGCTCGCTTGGCAAGCACTCTCCCAGGGACAACACTGCTGGCCCCTGAATTTTCTTAAGGTTATAGTTGCCCCAGTGCTTTCTAAGTGTAG
The DNA here is from genome assembly GCA_004026965.1 of Petromus typicus. NCBI lineage: Eukaryota > Metazoa > Chordata > Mammalia > Rodentia > Petromuridae > Petromus > Petromus typicus. Next base: position 11,673 of record PVIR01022791.1, read on the forward strand.
TCCCATCCCTGCGGCAGCTGCATGAGCTTTAGTGCAGGACGTCCGTGTGAAAGATGAATTCCGGTAACAAAGCTTAGCCAGGGATTTCTGTGGGTCTAAACGTAAAGGGTGGCCAAGGTCTTCTGTCAGTTTCACAGTTCACGTCTGTCTTAGTTACTTTTTCTTGTTGCTGAGATGAAATAACTGACACCCAAAGTTAAAGGCAGGCAGATTTATGTAGCTCACAGTTTATAGAGGTTTTAGTCCATAATCAGCTGGCTCCACGGTGTGGTGGCATGGCAGACGGGCACTGCAGGAGAGATAGTCCATAGTGGGCAGAAGACAGTAAAGCGGGCAAGGCCCAAGACAAGCCTCTTCTGTCCCTCGTACTGTACCCAGGCTCTGGGGATGAGGGTGGTGCTGGACCCCTCAGGGGACTGATTGTACATCCAGCCATCTGTCATCCTAGCATTGCTCTACGAATCAACTATACTCTTCAGGGTCAGCCAGCTCTGAAAAAGCCTCACGTATGACTGCCCCCGCCCAGGCTTTGGGGAGACATCGTGACGCAAGCCATAAGAACCCCGGGTGGTTACCGAACGTTCCCTCCCCAGGGGTCTTTTCATGCTTAACTTCAAGGTATCCCAAGAATAACTGCTGGGGAGCACACTGACAGCCCTCTGCCTTCATTTGCTGAGGAAGCGGCTCAGCTGGTGGCCATACCGTTCATGGACATGCAGTGGGGAGGAGCAGAGAAAGGATAAGGATACCAGCAGGCCAGGGAAGGTGGATGTCGTGAAAGCACTAACGGAGTTTAGTCTTTGCTGTATAATCGGAGTCAGGCTTCCTCTCCACGTGACCTGCTAGCCCGCGGGAAGCCTTTCTGGCTGTTCTTCCTGTTAAACTCTGACCAGGCTGGCACGGGGCTTTTTAAATCCTCACTGTCTTTGTGATTATGAGTTTTCTGAGGTAGGATCTCACTGTGTAGCCCAAGCTGGTCTTGAACCCACGGCCATCCTCCTGCCTCAGCCCCCCGAATGGCGGGGGTTCCAGGTGTGCACCACCACGGCCGGCTCTCTTTGTGACTGGAATACGCACAAGCACAAGATGGTGGCCGTTATGACTGCCCAGTGAACAGGCTTCTGCCCCCCCGAGGTTGTCTTCAGTCCGAGAGAAGGAACAGGTTTAAAATGATGCGTGGACCCTGGGAGCAGTTCTGAGGGTCTTTTGGGCCCAACTGACTTTTCGCTTAGGATGCGCCTTCAGTGGCTTTCAAGTTTCAGTGACCAGACCTTTGTCTCGGGAGGAGGCGCAGCCTTGGTGACACCCCAGCTTTTGACACACAGGCCCCGGGTCTTGCGGGGATGAGCCTCGGCACCCTTGGTAGGCAGTGAAAAAGAGAGGTTTCCCGGGGTTTAATCTGTAAAACCAAAACCTGCAGTGATTGGTAGGAAAACCTTAGCGCAGAGGCGGAAGTTGGGCCTGACGACTGTCCCAGTTTGTTAGGTGTGTGTCAGGCTGGAAGCAGGGTCCTCTGTGAGATCTGACTCACTGGATCAGGCCACCCGCTCTAGGCCCCTCCTTGCTCATGACTGAGATCAAGGAGCAGACAACCACAGAGCTCTTCTAAGGCCACATCCAAGGGAAGAGAAGGAAGTTCCATAAGTCTGAGCTTCAGTTTTTGCAGAATACTCTCGCGCAGCGGGAGGAGACTGGTTCAGCCTGGGGTGCGGAGGCGGTTGAAATCTGAAAACCGTGTTGACTCCGTGTGCAGTGTGCGCACACCCATACACACAAAGGAGCAAAGAAGCACCTTATTCTGGTTCAGTGGTTGTGGGGAAAAAATGCAAAAATCTTTTCTGGTGTATGAAAATTACATAAAATTCACACTTCAGAGTTGGCTGCAGAAGCTCTGCTGGAATATGATTCTGGCTGCTGAAGCCAAAACCAGAAAGAAAACAAAAGCAACCTCTTGAGAAGATGGAGAATGAATGGGCTTCGCTCTGCTCCATTTTTACCCACGCAAGGGTGTGGGAGAATCTGACATCTACACACACAAAGGGCCTCACCAGAGCAGCGTGTCCACTGTCACCGCCCTCATTCAGCATAGTTCTGGGAACATCAGCCAGAGAGAGAAGACAAGAGAAGGAAACAAGAGGAGTCAGGACAGGAAAGGAAGGAGTTAAACTGCCATCATATGCTGATGACCATGCTCCACACAGAAGATCCCGAAAACCTCACCAAACACTCCTAGGTTTAAAAACCAAATTCAGCGCCCTAGCAAGATACAGTCAGCATTTAAAAATCAACCACATTCCCGAACCGGAGGTGGTCCTGAACCGGCTCAGTGGTTCTAGTGTCTGTCTTGCAAGCGCAAGGTCCCAGCTATGATCCCTGGCTGGTGCAAAGTCCCGAGTACTATTCACAAAAAAAAGTTAAAGGAAAAGAAAAGAAAAAGAAGGAAGAAAAACACTTAGGAGTCAATTTAATGAAGGAAAAGACCTTTAGGTTGAAAATTACTGTACTCTGAAAATGGAAATTAAAGAGGGTATCTGAAGGTGGAAAGGTATCCTTTGTTCTTGGGTAGGAAGAATCAATACAGTGAAAATGGATATATCTTCATTTTTTAAAATATATTTTTTTGAGACAGGGTCTTGTTTTGTAGTTCAGGCTGGTCCTGAGCTCACTATGGAGCCCAGCTGAGCCTGGAACTCACAGCAATCATCCTGCCTCTGCCTCCTGAGTGCTGGGATTACAAATGTGAGCCATCACACCCTGCATTGTGATAGGTGGTACTGATTGCTGCTGGGCGTGAGTTACCATGCCTGGCATTGTCATATGTGGTTACCAGCGATCAAACTCAGGACCTTGCACTTGCAAGACAGGTGCTGGAACCACTGAGCTAAATCCCTGGCCCTGCTACCATTTTTTTTTCTTCTAGTACCAATGATTGAACTCACAATCTTGTGCTTGCCAGGCAGGCAGCAATGCCATTGAGCTAAATCCCCAACACTATATGTCCAACTGTGATACAGATTTAATGCAATTCTGATCAACATGCCTATAGCATATTTCACAGAATTAGGGAAAATAGTCCTAAAATTGATTTGGAACCAGAAGAGACCTAGAATAGCAAAAGCAATTCTGGGCAACAAAGACAAGGCAGAAGGCATCACAGTCCCTGAGTCAAAATTACACTACAAAGCTACTGTGATAAAAACAGCATGGTACGGGCAATTAAAAAAAAAAAAACCAGATCTGAAGATAAATGGAACTGATCAGAAGATGCAGAAAAAACTCCATACATACTAAACCACCTTATCTTTGATAAAGGAGCCAAACACCTTCACTGGAGAAAGATGAAACTCTATAATAAATGGTGCTGGAAAAATGGGCTTTCCATGTGCCGAAGAGTAAAACCAGACCCACAACTCTCAACATGCACTGAGCTAAGAGTGAAATAGCTCAAAGATCTAAATATTAAATGGAAACATTAAATTTACTAGAAGAGAGAAAAGGCAGAAATTTTGAAGACACTGATGTGGGGAAAAGGCAAAGTGCATGCATTTTTCTTTGAGTTCTGTGTCATTAAAGCATACACATTTGGGATTATGTCACTTGGTGAATCGACTCCATTATTTACTCTTGTTATGTAGCCCAAACTTGCAGAGATCCTCTTGCCTCAGCCTCTCAAGTTCTGGGATTACAGTTGTGGTATGCATCACCATGCCTGGCTTTATTTGAATACTTACATGTGATCCATACCTAGAATATATCATTTACAGAAAAAGCTAGTTAAAAATAATGTGAAAAAAACAATTCCTCTAAAAGAACAAATAATGTTAATTTATACATTTGAAAAAGTATAATGGAAAATATACCAAATTACTAACAGCAGCTTTCTCTGAAGTATGATATATACTTTCACTTTTTATATCATATTGTCACACAGTCTTCAAAATTTTAAACTATAAACAATTGATTCGGAAATGAAATCAAATAACTTTGCCAAATCAAACCAATTCCCAAAACGTCAAATTACTTCAACATAAATGAAGAGGTAGAGTGGTTTGGAAGCCACACTCGAGGGAATCAGCTGCAGGGACCTTTGGGAATTTCGGGGTGGGGGAGGGGAAGGGAAGAGGGAGGGGGAGGAGGAGGCGGAGGAGGAGGAGGAGGGGCTCTGGGGGTAGAAGCCATTGGCCTGGAGCTGACAGACCACCATGGGGCTTCTGGTTGGTTGCGCGGAGAAAAGAGTTTGTGGCTCAAGAGGAAGACAGCTGAAGCCTAATGTGCTGCTCTTTTGGTGGGTGCAAAGGTCTAGCACGGTGCCTCTTCCCACAGTTGTCCCCTGGTCCTTAGCATGATGACTAGCACAGAATCACCGAGTCCTAGACACAAACAAAAACACCAAAGGATGCCTCAAGCCTTTCTTGTGAGGAATTTAGCAGCCGCATTTAAATACAGTCTGCTGGGACCAGTACGAGGCACACGCACCTGCACACGCAAGTCCACTATGGGATACGGGTGAGCCTGCATCATGAAGACGCACCACGGGAGGGAAGGGCAGGAACCTCTCTTTGCCTTCAGAAAGCTGCAGTCCACTGAGCGATTCAATCTGGGACAGAGGTGAGCTGAGGATGATACAGATCTAAAGTCACATTAGACATTCCAGGGATTGTTTTGATTGGCTCAGTGTTGGTAGGAGAATGGAATACAGTTCTCTGATTGGATGATGGTGTATGTTGGGTATATAAAGTAAGGCACTATGATTGACAGCTTCTCCTGGACCCCACCCCACAGAGTAAGGAAGCAATTCCCCAAAGGCAGCAAGAAAGAAAGGCTTATATGGAAAACAAAAACAATGAATCCCACGAACCAGGGCTGCCATTCTCAGAAAATCACATATAAAGGCATCACTCAATGATCAGAATCCAATCATATTAGGGTAACTGAGTCCCACCATATACCAGATCTGTGGCTGTTTATTTCTCGGTTGCAGGGGCTGAATCGAGGGCCTTTGTACTGAGCCTCAGCTCCAAACTTTTATAATAGTTTTCTCAGGGCTGGAGATTTAGCTCAGTGGTTCTGGCACCTGCCTTGCAAGTGCAAGCGCCTGGGTTCGATCCCCAGTAACTAGATACAACAGTACTGGGCAGGGAGACTCACGCCCACAACAGGACCACATACCACAGTGCCGGGCGTGCTGGCTCGCGCCTATAATCCCAGCACTTGGGAGGCAGAGGCAGCAGGATTGCTGTGAGCTTGAGGCTGAACTCAGGGCCAGCCCGAAGTACAAAAGCAAGACCCTATCTCAAAAAAAAAAAAAAAAAAAAAAAAATTAAATTAGTTCTCTCTATTTAAAGACCAAGCCATGCTAAGATGGTTGGGATCGAACTCGTTATCCTGCCCTGGCCCCCCAGAGTGCTGGATTTGTAATTTGTGACAGTGCAAGCAGCTTCAGACCCTGGGGGTCTCAGTTTCCTCATACATACCTGGGACACCATTCAGTTTGAGCCTTAAGAGACAGCCTGAATCACAGGTTTAGCAGTCGCTGGCAGCCAGAACACACGCAGTAAGTGGTGGGCATTTCCCCGGTCCCACAACGACTCTGTCTTTAGAGTAAGTAGATTGCATTGCACACGGGGTGTGGAGAAGACAGCAAGAGTAGCAGCCCATGTGGGAAGGCGAAATTGCTCAGTAGAACCCTCTGGAAATAACGGAGATGTGTGCTGACTTGTCCATCAGCGAGCCGCTCAGGTGGACAGGGCAGCGCGCCTCTCCTGACCGGCGGCTCCGCAGGTGCGGAGGACTCACCACCCACAGGAAGCAAGTGCCACTTAAAAACTCCTGCCTGCAGGAGCATGAGGTCTCCCCCTCCGGCTATGTCCTAACATATCAGACCATGTGCAGGGCGCTTACATCACATGAGGCGCTGCCTTTCACCCAGAAAGGCTGTAAAGGAAGCAGGACGGCATGGTGACCTGTGTGACCTGGTACTAGAGACCTGACATCTGCACCTGGGTGTCACTGCGGGTCCCGGAGGCTGCTCTGTGGGACACTCTCCTCTGCTCTCTGTCCCCATGAACAGACTGTCTTTCCCTCATGTAGGTTCTCCGGGCTCCAGGGAAACAGTGGAATTATTTCAGAATCTGCCTGGAGACTGCGAGGTGTCTGACCCTGCACAAAGCTACCCCGAGCACGCACACCATGTCACCTGCACGGGTGAAGGGAGTGACCCAGAAAGACACTGCTGCAGGGGGCTCAGACAGCGGGAAACGACACTGAACACATCCTGAAATAGACACATATAATGTCAGTAAGTGATCGGCTCTAAAGAAAAATAATACAAGGTAAGCAAGAGTATGGAGTCTGAAAATATGTTGGTAGCTTAGAGTGTTGGTGCATGCCTGTAATCGCCACACTCAGGAGGCTGAGGCAGGAAGATTGCATGAGGGGAGACCAGCCTGGGCTACATAATAAGTTCAAGGCCAGCATGAACTACATAGTGAGACCCTGTCTCGAACAAACAACCAACCAAACAAACAACAGTGTCTACAAGCTCGTTTCTTCCAAGGATGAAGCCTCTTTCCCCTTGAGCTGCACTGGGCAGAACAGGGTGGCTTGAGGCTCTGAGTCTGCAGACAGAGCATCTCCTGGGCTCAAAGAAACCAGGCGCATGGAGCCTCATTACTGTTATTTTACAGCACTGATCTCGGGGGTAACCTATTACACAGTAAGAGACATGGGTAGAGAGCGCGGTGAGAAGAGGGAGGTGGCAGGGCAGGAATGCCAAGGAGGCGGGATGGTCAGGAAAGACCTTTCCTTAGGAGCAGGCGTCTCAGCAGAGAACTGGATGAAGTGGGGAGTGAGCAATGCACGTACAGCAGAAGAGATTTCAAGGCTGTGAGACGAGCAAGTGCAAAGGCCCTGTGGTGGGACGGGCTTGAGAGCAGTCACGGATAGGGGAGCGTGAGAATGGTGTATGCCCAGGAAGAGGGCCCTGCGATTGTCAGGTAGATGGCGGTTGTGAAGAGTGTGGAGGAGGTAAGATGTGATTGGAATCGGACATATTCAAGGAATATGGCGGCACTGTTTAGCGTATCTGTGTTCACTTGTAAAATAAGAAATTAATATTCTCCTTTAGCCATCCATCTTCAGTGTGAAAGCGCTTGCCCAGTGTGTGTGAGGTCCTGGGTTCAATGCCTAGCTCTGCAAACAAAAGAAGGGCCTCATTCAAGACCTACTGAGTTGCAAATACTGGCTGTCATCCCAACAGCATTTACAGGTGAAATTATATTAGATCCCACCTTGGAAATAACTATGAATTGTCTTTTGTTTTGTTGTGTGTTTCTGAAATCCATTAAAATCAGTGGATAATTATTTAAATAAGAAATGTTTTTTTTTTAAAAAAGGAAATGTCTAGTTGGGTAGGTGTGGTGGCAACACCTGTGATCTCAACACCCTGGGAAGCTGGGGCAGGAGGACTGAAAGTTTGATCCCCTGGACAACTTATTGACTTAGGGAGATCCTGTTTCAAAATGAAAACCACCTAGGGCTGGAGAGATAGCTTGGTGGCACCGCGCCTGCCTCACAAGTGCAAGGTCCTGAGTTTAATCCTCGGTACCAGAAAACAAAAACAAAAAAGGCATGTAAAATAATCTCAGGTGAAGTCCCAGTGGAACACTTCCCACCGTGTAGGAAATACTGAAATAAAATAGGTCAAGGGCTCCTTTTGGAAGATCTCCTCTTCTGTGATTTTTTAATTCCTTGGCACATAGTGGGAGTGAGGTCAAAGTAATGGAACCAAAATAAGACTAAAAAGAGAGAACATTCAAAATGCGACATCACAACCCTGACTGCATCCTGGAAAAGAAAAAAGACATGAACAGGAAAAAAATCAGTGACTCCCAACTAAGTCTGAAGTTTCCGAGCGTCACTACGTCAACCAGCTGTAGTGCCGTAGGCGAGAGCGAAGAAGTGTGGGCAGCTAGATGACGTCTATACGGAAACCTCACAATTTTTCTATAGAAGTAAAATGCTGACAAATGAGGAATTCACTTGAAAAAAGGCAAGTTTGTAGGTTAGAAACCTCTGGCTGCTGTGAAGCTACTGCTCCTGTCGTTAATGTGAGGACGTGAAGCATCTCTCCAGGTACCCGGGTAGCAAGACAGCCTGGGAACGAGACAGTTATTAAAATGTTTGCTTTAGGGCCTGGGGATATAGCTCAGTGGTTCCGGTGCCTGTCTTGCAAGCGCAAGGGCCCGGTTCGATCACCGGTAACCACATAACAATACTGGGTGTGGCGCCTGTTTTGCAAGCACAAGGGCCCAGGTTCGATCCCCGGTAACCACATAACAATACTGGGTGTGGAGACTCACGCCCAGCAGCAACTAGTACCACATTCCACAGTGCCGGGCGTGGTAGCTCATGCCTGTAATCCCAGCACTCGGGAGGCAGAGGCAGGAGGATTGCTGTGATGAGTTTGAGGCAGAGCTCAGGGCCAGCCTGAAATACAAAAGCGAGACCCTGTCTCCAAAAGAAAAACAACAACAACAACAAAAATGTTTGCTTTTAGGTTATCCCCAGACAAGAGACAGCAGTTCTCAAATGGCCTGAGGAGAGTTTAAAAAAAAAAAAAATCTTAGCTTTCTGTAGAAGTTCGAGGGTGACCTTCGAAAATTCTTTCTCTTACTTTATCCTTTTCTCTTATTTTATCCTGTATCCTTCTCTGGAATCCTCCCCTATTTAAGATATATGCACGGGACCAAAGTGTTTATGAAACACTTCTATCCTTCCGCCTGCAGGTCAGCTGTAATAAATCCAGGATGTGATAACGATTTTGTAATTTGATTTTCTGAAGTCAGACATTTGAGAGGGGAAAAAGAGCATAAATTACATTAAATTATGTGTGCATTTCAGAAAGAATGAAAGAAAAAGGGAAAGAAAGAAAGGGAGGGAAAGAAATTAATTCTCCTTTCCTTAGCTTCCGGGCCCCTAACCCTATGCGCGCACCGGAGGCCTCTGTATTTGTTACTCACATTTCCAGAAATATGAGGGCCCGGACTTCCCGAGCAGAGGATGCAACTCTCTGAAATCCAACCCTTTCAGTTAAAGGTCGGGCTTCTGGACATCAATACTGCAGAACAGAAAGTGTGGATCGGAAGGGCTTGCTGAACATAACGCACACATTAGTGAAACGCGGGCCCTGGGACCAAGATGAATGCATTTTTAAAGCAAACCAGAGCTGTATCTTTTCGGCAGGATGGCAGAGAGAAAGCAAGCGTTGGGCCGGGAGTGGAGGGCAGATCTCCGCGGGTGGGGAGCGCGAAAGGGAATAAGCCCAGGAGTTATGCAGAGAATTTCAGCGGCACCTGACATTTAAATATGATCAGGGCACAGGCTGGGGCACAGCAAGTTTATCAATAGGAGGACAGGCTCCGTGGGCTACCAGCCATTAGCATTGGCGAGCAGGCTGAGTGCTCCTGCGTGCAATTCCAGGTTTTCCCACTCACAGTGTCTAGGACAATGTCCCTCCGCCGCCTCCGCGTCCTCTGTCAGGGGCCTTACTTGCCCGGCCAGGGCCCCTTTTGGAGATTTTGCTGTCCGACGGGGGCCAGACAGTGCTGTATCTAACAGTAACTGGGATGCTGATGCGTATGTTAGGGCCATGATTCAAGCAAACACGAATTCAGTTACCCCCAGTCGCGGAAATATGTCAAAGCAAATAAGCGTTCATTTGAAAGCCTTCCTCAGGATGCCCAGGACCTGTCGGAATCCCACGAGCGCCTGGAGAGGGGGTTAATCTGGCGCTGGATGGTCTGGGAACCCCGGCCGGCTGTGGCTGGGGTGGGGTGCGCCCGGCCTGCATAGGTCTTGCCCCATCCCAGCCCGGCTCACACACAGAGCACCGGCCTCCTCCAACTACCGCGGCCCGGGCCAGCAGGTGTGGTGTGGACGCCTGTTATCCCAGCACATGGACGGGGAAGGCAGGATCATCCTGAATTCGAATCCAACCTGGGCAATTTAGCCAAGCAAAACCCTTTCTCGAGAATTTAAAAAAAAAAAAATGGTGCAACCACTGTGGAGATCAGTGTGGAGACTCCTCGGAAAACTAGGATCAGAGGTCCCACTTGATCCTTTTATTTCCCTGCCTGCCATAGACATGAGAAAATTAAAAGATTCATATCACAGTGACGTATGTTCCTATGTTTATAGCAATTCAGTTTGTGATAGCTAAATCTTGCAAATAGCCCAAATGCCCAGCAACAAGAGAATGGATAAAAATGGGTTTTTTAAAAAAATAGAGTATTACTCTGCCAGAAAGAATGATAAACTGGAGTCATTTATACTCAAATGGACATAATCATAAGTGAAATAAATAGGACACAGATGTTAAATACCATATCTTTTCTCTGGGATGAGGAACTGAAGGTATAAATGAGTTCTAAAATGTATGATAGGTATTAAGAAATAGAAAATATTGGGCCGGGGAGTTAGCTCAGTGGTTCCGGCGCCTGTCTTGCAAGCGCAAGGGCCCGGGTTCGATTCCCCGGTAACCACATAACAATGCTGGGTGTGGAGACCCACACCCAGCAGCAACCAGTACCACATACCACAGTGCCGGGCGTGGTGGCTCACGCCTGTAATCCCAGCAATCGGGAGGCAGAGGCAGGAGGATTGTGATGTGAGTTGGAGGCTGAGCTCGGGGCCAGCCTGAACCACAAAGCGAGACCCTGTCTCAAAAAACCTAAAAAAAAAAAAGAAATAGAAAATACTCAAAGGGGAAAGGGGGGTTGGGGTAAGTAAAGAAAGAAAAAAAATTATGGTTAAAAAAGGAAACAAAAGATATATACGGGATGGGAGCTTGGGGGCAGGGAAATGAGAAAAATGAGAATTAAGTTGTGTCATGTACTGGTACAAAGTCTCAATGTCAAATGTGATCATAACATATATAAAATATACTAATAAAGTCAATTTGCAAAAAAGAATTTTAAAAAATTGAGGTGGGTAATATAGCTCAACGTGAAGGGTTCAATTCCTAGCACTACAATAATAATAATTTTTTTTTTTTTTAGGTTTTTTGAGACAGGGTCTCACTTTGTAGTTCAGGCTGGCCCCGAGCTCAGCCTCAAACTCACATCACAGCAATCCTCCTGCCTCTGCCTCCCGAGTGCTGGGATTACAGGCGTGAGCCACCACGCCCGGCACTGTGGTATGTGGTAATGGTTGCTGCTGGGCGTGAGACTCCACGCCCAGTATGGTATGTGGATACCGGGGATCGAACCCGGGTCCTTGCGCTTGCAACACAGGCGCCAGAACCACTGAGCTAAATCCCCGGCCCAATAATAATTTAACAATAATAATTTACTTTTTTTGAGACAGGGCCTTGCTACATAGTTCAGGCTGGCCTTGAACTCACAGCGATCCTCCTCCCTCACTCTCCTGAGTGCTGGGATTATAGGCGTGAGCCATCACGCTCAGAAACAATAATAACATAATAATAAAAGAGGGCTAAAGTGTATACTCAGTGTGACTGAAAAGGATGTGAATGTTTGAAATTTTAAAGGATTTACTACAGTAGCACATTGGCTCGATGTCCAAGTCCCTTCCCCTTGCTTCGAACACCGTCCTGCCAAGGTGGCCCCTGTCCGAAGCAGTTCTTCCGCGTCTTCCGTCGCCCTGCTGTGGGTGTCACAGTGTCTTGAACTGATTCCCGAGCTTTGCCTTTTGGGTTTATTTTGACTTTGGGACAAGCCGGAAGTTGCACGATTCCAGAGCCAGTGAGGAAGGTACCTGGGACGCGGTGAGGACACGCAGAGGTCTCCGCCCCTGCCTTTCTGCGGCACGGCCTGGGCAGCAGCATGCACTGTATATCTGGCTCAGCTCGTGACGACACTCACGCAACAGGGCTCCAGGACAGCTTCAGAAAGGGCAGGAAGGATGGCACAGTGTGTCTGACGGGAAGCGAGTGATGACAGCGACTCTTGCTGGAATTCATTTTTTAAACCTTTGCCCTGTAATTTGTGCCTGCGCGCACACACGTGCACATATAGATACTGCTCATGTTAGGCGGCATGTGTAATGGTGTGTGCGCGTGAAGACAGGTGTGTGTGTGTAGAGGTGTGTGTATGGGTAGGTGTACGTGTGTGGAGGGGTGTCCACTCCCAGGAGGTGTCACTGAGGTCGTGGTCGGGGCTGAGGTCTCCGGCAGAAAGGACTGAGTGGCACTGCTGCCCGCTGGGTTACCCCTCTCCAGAGCACCCAGCACCCTCCCACCCAGCCGGCCACGTTCCCTCACAGTGCCTGGGACAGCACCCTACGAAGGGCCTGTCCTCTCCCCGCGGCCTCCCCTCTGCTGCCTGCACAGACCCAGCCCAGGCAGGGGCGGTGTGGCCGGAGGCGAGAGGCCCTCGGTCCCCATGTCCTCCTGGGCTTGGTGTGACTATGGGTTTGGGGACAGTCCAGGCTGGGAAGGGCCGGGAGCCAGGACGGTCCAGTCCTCTAATGATGGTGGAACCCTGGCCACAGGGCAGTGCCCTGCGCAGACAGAGGAGACATCACAGAGTTGTCCTGTGACCCCCCCTCCCCCCCGGAAAGCGCTGAGGAGAGGTCCCCAGGCGACAGTCTCCTGGGGACCTCCCACTGCTGTGCACTCCCAAATGTGGGGGCACTTTCCTAGGGAAACATTCCTCAGGAAAAGTAGGGTTCTCTGCACCCACAGTCCTAGAACGATTCTTAAGGCTATTTCAAGTCCTGCAGGCTCTGATCAGTCCTGCAGCAAGAGCCCCCGTTTGACTTTGTTAACACAGAATTCCCAGCGCTCTTTGGCAGTGACTCTTCCTTGTTAAGACGGCTGAGAATCCTCGTTCCCCAACACTACTTTTAGGAACACTCTGGGTAAGAAATGTGTATCTCTGATAATTCTCTCCAAGAGTCTAGCTTTCATATTCATAATGGATTAGTCAGGAATGTGACTGGCTATCAGTAACAGAAGATTATGGCTCCAAAGACAGATTTACGTGTCACATGTCACCATGAATCTGGGACAGAAATCCCAGAGCAGCGCTGGGATCGGCTTCCCTCATCTCTGCTCTGCCATCTTCAGCATACGGTTTGGTCCTCATGGTCACAGAATGGCTGCGACCCTTCCATGTACTGAGTCAGTTCCAGAGTGAGATGAGGAAGAGGTGAAAGCACTCTTAGGAATGTTGTCTGCTTCTGTGTTTAGATGCAGAAATGACTGCCCTTCTTAGAAATCTCTGCCCGTATCTTACTGGCCACTGGCCAGGGTAGGGTCCTACGGCACCCATTAAGCACATGAGAGTCCAGGAGAAAGTGGTATAGACCCCCTGCTTCCGTATGGAAGAAGCCACGGAAAGACGGCTTGTGAAGGCCCAAGGAGCACCAGGGGCGCCTGGGGAAGCGCCCTCAGGAGGGCCGAGTGGAGAGTGGAGAGGCACACGGCAGCGTGGAGCGCGGCGCCAGGCCCACTTCTCCTGCCGTTTGTCCCCAGGTGTGAGGACTACCTGTGCCTGCCTGGCATCTTCCGACAGGAAAACCCAAGAAGCTAGGACGGCACAGCCGGGCGCCCTGTGGTGGCGTCTGACTCAAGTGGCCAAGAAGCCCAGCTGCTGTCCTCGGAGCCCCTGGGGTAGAGCCATGTGCTCCGGGCACAGCTCTGCTGCCAGCGGAGGGCTCGCTGCAGGCTGTAAGTGTCCCCGTGACCTGGCACCAACTGTCCCCAGAGCTGCCACCATGTCTTCTGTGTGGTGCCAGGGACTGAACTCAGGACCTTGACCTTGCCAGGCAGGCGCGGCGCCACTGAGCCACATCCCGGCCCTGCCTTTTAAGTAGAGACTTGTTCTATGCACATTTATTGTGGACCTGGCACGACCGACCTGATTCATACTATTTCAATTAATTCTTCCATTTATTTTATGGATTTATTTCTTTTATTGAGATAAATTCACATACTATAAAATTCACCCTCTTTTAACTTTGTTTTGTTTTGTGAGACAGGGCCTCACTAAGTGGTTCAGGCTGGCCTGGAACTTGTAGTAATCCTCCTGCCTCAGCCTCCCCAGTGCAGTAATAATAGGTGTGCACCCCACATCTGGTAGTCTTGGGCAGGCAACCCCCCTTTTTTGTTCTGTCCCCTCCATCACTGGGGATGGAGCCCAGGATCTCACACCCACAAGGCCAGTGCTCTACCACTGGGCCCTGCCAGGGTGGCCTGGCTCTCTTCAGCCTCCCCAGCCCTAGCCAGCCCGGTTCCCGCTATCAGAGCTTCCTACCAGTCCCCAGGACCCCAAGGTGTCACCTTAGCCCCAGCTTCCCCCTCCCCAGACCTCTCTCTTGATGGCGGTTGCAGGAAGACCATGAGCCCAGCCTCCAGTTCCCAGACCACCACCCCTGTCCCAAGGGCTGCGTGTCACCCGGGATCTTCATCTGCAGTCTGTCCCCTCCCCTCGATGCCCAGAACTAGCTCCGTGAGGTCAGGCCCCCAGCTTCCACCACTGCTGTCTCCGGCACGCGGGACAGGTCCAGGTGACTTGCCTGGGAGCCACCCTGCCTTCTCCCCGCTGGCCACCTCACCTTCTAGAACATTCTGAGGAGGGCACAGTGCCGGCCCTGGCTGTGTACACTCAGGAAGGATGTCTGGCCGGGGTCCTGCGCTCAGCACCCGTGCCCACCAGGCACAGCCCAGCCCAGCCCTGCTGGCAGCAGAGGCGGCCACCTGAATTCTGGGATGGATGCACCTCATTTCAAATGTCAGCAGCCAACATTTTCACAGCTCAGCGTCGCCTCCTGAGTGCCCAGCCCTCCTGGCACAGCCCCGCAGCCCAGCTGATGGCCGAATCCCAGAAGCCTCCCGGCCAGCCGACGCAGATCAGGATGGACACTGAGAGAGGCGGCGGAAGCTTTTGTATTGCAGGAAGAAAACCCCAGGCTCCAGGAAAGGCTGACATGAAATCAAGGTGACAGGGACATAAAGAGTCATGAGTCACCACCCAGCAATGCAGCTTAGCCTCCAGGAAGCGACTGTCACAGTGCCGGGAAGACGTGTGTGGTGACACGAGGTGGGACACCGCACTGTGGCGGTGGATTTGTCTACCGTGAAGCGGCCAGGGCAGCCAGGCGGGGATAACGAGGACTCCGAGCTACCGCTGGTGGCTGTCAGGCTCCAGGGAAGCTCATCCGTCCCACTATTTTCAAATTCTTCATTAAAAAATAAAAAATAAGGATTCTTTTTTTCTCCTCTGAGACAGGGTCTCACTCTAATTGTGACTGGCCTCGGATTCATAGAGATCTTCCTGCTTCAGCCTCCCAAGTGCTGGATGGCAGGCATGTACCACCAAATCCAGCCTCCAAATAAAGTATTCTGAGTTCGTGGTGTATTTTCACGATTGTATGATATGAGAAGCATATAGTTATAAATGATAACTTTTCACAGACCAAAAAAAAGACCCATGGGCAATATACATTGTTCTAGTCAGAAAATTATTTTTAAAACAATTCAGCAAACCTGTAATCCAAGCACTCTGGGAGGCTGAGGCAGGAGGATCATAAGTTCAAGCTCAACTCGGGCAACTCAGTCACACAGAAAGAATCTGTCTCCAAATCACAAATAAAAACAAGGATAGGGATTTAGCTTAGTGTGAAGCACCATATCCAGTCCCTGATATCACAGGAAGGATAACACTGTGTGCTTCATGTATTACGGTCCAATGAGTGTCACTATCAGTTATCTTCCTGAGGGTGGAACAGCGCACAGGGCGGGGACTCTGGCTCTTCCAAAACTTTGTTCCAGGAAAGGGGAGGAGGAGGCAGAGTGTTCCAGCTGAAGGAGACCTGGGGACTGGGATGCGGCTTGGGGTAGAGCCCTGGTCTAGCCCAGTCCTGGGTTCAAATCCCGGGCCCGAGGAAGAACGCAGAACA
>PVIR01022792.1:0-27796 GCA_004026965.1 Petromus typicus
ACTCACAATCGAAGCATGAGTACTACTTTGTTTGATATGTGTAGATCATGTAAAATATTGTATGGATAGATTATATGTGTCATTTTGATTCTAGTTATTCTTTTTTGAGTCTTCTCATTCAAGGTACACAATCTTTTATTTATTCAGCAAGTAATTATTGGGTTCATCTATAGTAATCCACATCACCTGAGTAGAGGTCAGCAATGACCTAAAACATAAATCCATCATGAACAAATGTCACATACAGTATATAAGGATAAAAGTAAATGTGAAGCCTAATAATATAGATTATTTGTTTTTCTTTTGTGCTAGTATTTTTGCTCCTGATTCTGGCAGAACTTCAAGATAAAAATGTATAGTTTATTTTTAAATTATAAAGTTAGAAATAACTAAGTATAAACATAACAACTAAAGAATACAATATTATCTCCATATGGTTAATATGTTTTTGTCTTATAAGGGACAGCTTTTAAAACTCAAATTTACTCTCAATTACCTATTCTTTTCCTCACTATATTCACAGTGATTCATGACGTGCATTATTAGTATATGTCATCAAATAGGAGACTGAGAATGAACTACCAGTACACTTGCTATGCACATGGCACATTGTTATTCTTAGTAAGTCATTATTTGATAATTTCTTTTATGAACAGGATTCACATCAATTACAGTATTGCTCTCACTGCATCAGTGCTTTTGTGGGTCAGTAATGATAACGTTGTTCAGAATTATAGCCAGCGTTTTGAATGTGACCTAGGTATGAATGAGAGCTCCTAAAATAGGCACAGGGCTGTCAAGATTTCCACTATTCCTCCTTTCTTTACGTGACCAATATATTCCAAAGGGGAGTTGACAAATATTTTAAGGCCCAGATATAAATATTTTAGGTTTTGTAGGCCATACCATGTTTACATTGTCACAAGTACTCAACTCTGCCACTATCGTGATGTGAAAATAGGATAAGTAACATATGCAAATAAGTGAGTGTGGTTGTGTTTTAATAAAAATTAATTTGCAAATAGGAAGTGGCCAAGCCAATATGCTTCATGGTTTATAGTTTTTCAGCACGTATCTATTTTATGACTAATAATGAAAAGTTTTACAAAGTTCTTTTGGTTCTTGTAATTCTACAATGTAGAACCAATGTTATTAAAAATACTTTCATAAAATATCTCCCAATAACAACAATGAAATAGTCTTATTTTCTCCAGAGAATAAACTTGGGGAAATGTTGCCAGATCACATTCTTGCTTCAACAACAAAAATTTAGTTGCTGGATATAATGCCTTCCCAGCCCTTTTGCTGATTTGTAGCAGGTCAATAATAGCAAAAAGACTAATGAAAACAATTAGAAAATAAGAATTCCATCCCAAAACTTAATGCATTGATCTATTTATAGCTGATGTTATATTCTTCCATGGGCTAAATTCAAATATCACTTTCAATTTGCAATTGAACAGTTCAAAAACTACCAAATATCAATTAAATTACATTCTCAGCAAAACATGACAATAATGTGATCATATTATAGTGACTAAAAATGTAACCAATTGAAACTTACTCCACTAGAAGATCTAAAGTTATGAGAAAGAAGATGGTTAGTGAACATATTGAGCAGAATTTTCTTGCAAGGCATTAAGAGAAAAATATTCAGATGTTATGATTTTTTTCCTACTCAACTGAAAAATATAGTATTGATTTGTTAGGAAAACATTCTTCTACAAATTCAATTTCCTGTTTCCTGAGAAAAAAACAACTAATATCCTTGCATTGGGTTAACACAGGCCTAACATTCATTTAATGTAATGACTAATAGGTTTTATGAAGACAAGTACAAAAGAAAATATAAAGTCTGTATTAGGCTTATAAAATGCTCTTATGTAAGTTTGTTTGAACCCTGGAGATGTGACAAAAGCCCTCTTAATTTTTGTAGTCCTTAAAATGTTCACATTAGAATTTAAAGAGATCGATAGTGAATTAAGTTAAATTCTATGAAAGCACTGATATTTGATCTGTGCAAACAAGAATTTGACAGTATTATAAATTTCTACACTTTCTATTTCATTGTTCTTACTTAGTCCTTTTTGGTTTTGGTGATTTACTTTTTATTTATTTTTAGTTTTTTGCAACAAGGGGAGTCTTACCTTGTTGTTCAGGCTGGTCTTGAACTAATTATATGGCCCAGACTGGCCTCAAACTCAGAGTAACCTGCTTAAGTCTCTCAAGAGCTAGAATTACAGGCACGAAGCACCATGTCCAGCTTAGTGGGTCATTTTTATCACACTTACTACCTAGACTAAGAAAATGGTGTCCAGTCAGAATGGACTTGCCTAAGCTACAAAGACATCCAGTGAGATTAAGGAAGGTTGAAGTATTTTATTATGTTAAATGTAACAGACACTGAAAGCTTAATGTGTAAAGGAACAGGAACATGGGCTGAGTAAACATGAATAAATAAAATGACTTTTCTAGCATTATTTACCTGAGACCTCCATCTTCTATAATTTTAGAAATTCTTCAAACTCCTACACTAATGTATCTTTAAATAAGAATGACTGAAATGTTTTCTCTATCTGTGAATTGTCTTATCAAAGCTTATTCCTATATTTGTGAAATCCCAGTGACTGAAACAGAATATATGAAAGAATTTATTTAAAGGTTAAATACAGGACTGAGAGCAAAGCAGTTCTTACATTGTTTCATCAATGCATTAAAAAAGTACAGCCAGGGGCCAGGGAGTTAGCTTAGTGGTTCTGGTGCCGGCCTTGCAAGTCCAAGGGGCCGCGTTCAATACCCAGTTTCCACATACAACAATGCTGGATGTGAAGACTCATGCCCACCAGCAATCAGTACCACATACCACAATGCTAGGTGTGGTGACTCATGCCTGTAATCCCAGCACTTGGGAGGCAGAGGCAGGAGGACTGCTGTGAGTTCAAAATTGAGATCAAGGCCAGCCAGAACTACGGAAGTGAAACCTTGTCTAAAAACAAACAAACAAACAAACAAAAGCAAAATACAGCCAAAGCCCTGGCTAACTGAAGGGCACATGATCTGCAAATCAACATTATCAGTATTAAAACACATCCTTGAGTGTAAAGGAAATGTATGCTGCCCATTTCTTGTGGTTTTCACTACATCCACACTCCATCTTCTTTCTTATTTGTGACTCACAATGTAGCCTGCTTTATTAGTTACTTTCCTGTCACTGCAACACTTGAGTGGGGCTGAGTTAGTTTCTCTTTGTCTTTCTCTCTTGCTATTTTATTTTATTTCAATACTGTAAGGTGAAGAGTTGTATTAGTCAGGTTTTCTGTTGTTGGACATAACACCTTACCTAAAAAACTTTACAGAGGAGACATTTAATTCGGTTTAAATTTTATGGGGATTCAATTCTTACTTGGCAGGTTCCAAGTTGGGAACCTCACGATGGAAGAATGTGGCGGAATAAAACTGGCTACTTCATGGCAGCTGGGCAGCAGAGCGGATGGAAAGTGCCAGAGAGGAAGGAGCACGGGGGCCAGACTCGAGGTCAAACCCACACCTCCAAACCCACCTAGGCATATCTGGTAGTGTGCCACACCAGGGACCCCCAAGCCAATCAATCTGATACCAGTCTAACCACCACAGCAGTTTTGCCACCTTTTCCTCTCACCGTCATGTGCTTCCTCACCCCAGGCTCAAAGCAAAAATACCAGTTGACTGTGGACCAGAAGCTCTAAAACTGTGAGCCAAAAAACTCTCTTTGATATTTATAAGTTTATTTACTCAGGTTTTTGCCGTAATGACAGAAAGCTGGCTAATTCACACACAACACAAAGACCTGGGATAGTAGACAGTGTTTCCTGTTGGCTTCCCAAATGCAAAGTCTTCCCAAAGTCTTCATGTTGTTTAGTAGATCTCAACCTAGCCTATCCAGCAGATCTTCTACTTCTGGTAAATGAATGGATTATTGTTGGTTTTGCCCAGACAAAAAAAAGTAACTGTAAAAGATGATACATATTTTACTATGTTTCCCTATAATAAAAATTTTATTATCAATCTATCTCATCAGATTGTATCCTCTCTCTCACTCTCTCTGTCTCTCTCTCTCTATATATATATACACACACACACAGTTAAACTTAGTAAACTTACTGAAACACAATAAAAGATACAAGTAAATTTCAGTCTGTAGGAATTTCAAAGATTTTGAATAATTAGTTAATAATATAATATTTCCCTCCTTGATTCTTAGGTTAAACTGTCATTCTAATAGCAGTCATAACCTAAAAAGCAGTAGAATTAACTATAATGATCTCAATGGTAGTTGTTTAAGATTAAAATGAAAGAAATTAATACTGTTTGATGAATAATAAGAGTATTATGTATGACACAGGATACTGGACTAGGAATAAAACCTGAGTCTATAAACAAGGAAAACCAAACAAATCTTCAGAATTTATGACTCTCTTGGCTTAGGTCTATATTTAATTGGTAAATATCGACTCATTTTCTTTATGGATTTTGTCGGCAATGACTATGAAATTCAAAGGTCATTGAGTATTTAAGTATTAAATGATATGAATGACCAGTGTGTGTGTGTGTGTGTGTGTGTGTGTGTGTGTGTGTGTGTGTGTGTATTCAAATGAATGAATATATAGATTTAAGTTGGGAACTCTGTTCTATTTTGAATGTCAATGGAATTGTGTTACAATGGACATGATACCTATAGATTAAATTGTTAATTTGCTTAAATAGAATTTGCAAAAAGGGCTAATATCTATGTGGGTTTCTGAGCTTAAGCTTTTATTCGTATGCAATAAACTTGATTAATTAACCCTTCAAATGCATTTTCATACAATGTAGCCCTACCAGTGACCAAGCAAAAGTTCAATTCCATTTTATTAGAATATTACAAATGTATCATGCAGATGTGGCTCAGAATTTGAATATTATATTCATGTGTAATACTGATTTGCATAACAGTTCTAAAGGTAATTTAATAGACACTATGATAGCTTCGGCATATCTCGTTCAGATTTAAGTGAATTGTAGCATAATTTTGTCCAGTGTTCACATTATTAAGTGCTGCTGCAGTGTATTTGTTTTTAATAGAAGGAATTAATTTTGCCCTCATTAGCGTTCACTTTTCTAGATTCATTCTCTTTGGAGCACATTACCTGGCTGGTTTCATTCCTAAGACATTGGTTATGAATGGGTTTTTCAGATGATTGCTTTTATTTTACCCCGTGGACTGTGCCTTTGAATTTATTGAAAATTGAAACCTGAGGTGAAAAGAGAGGGAGGGAGGATCTAGGGGGAGGTAATTGACATCTTTAATCTATCACATTTTGTATATTGGAGAGCTTTGTTTCATGGAAATAAAATGATATTACCTAAGATGCATTGAAACAGAGTTCCCATTTCTTTTTACTTCATCAAAAACTGACCTAATTTTCTGGTCTCATTACAAATCTACCTCATATGTAAATTCTAAAGGAATTAGGTTAACCCAATTGTAGGAAAGGACTGCATGATCTTAATGTGATTTAAGGAAACTGTTTATCATGTCTGTGGGTAGAAGGTGAGAACTAGTGCTGTTACAGTGAGCAGTGATGAGGATTTTTGGGTCTCATGGTAACTGCTTAAGAATAAAAGCATCAATGTAACTCCCATACTACCTTCCTGAAAAAAGTAGCCTTAAATTATTAGATAATGTATATATGAAATGAAGTCATTCTTCAAAAGAATTTTTGTATTGGATTCATACACTGGCCCTCTAACAATACTATTTTAAAACTCTTTGCATATAAACATTTCTTGAATTCATTGTGTATACTTGAAAATTCTGGATCCATGGATAAGAGAGACTTTATACACAGGTTAAAAAGTAATTATCTACCTTACTCTGTAAATTATTCCATTATATTTAGGTAAGTCTTCCAAAAGCTACTTTTCTGTAGTGTGAAAAGAAATTAGACATGTCAACTTGAAATAATTAAGACCTTTAAGAAACCACATCAGCTGCACAATGAGCACTGTTGATAAAGTCAGAATTGAAGGCGCTCAGGGAGAAAGGTTGCAGGTTCTAAAGAGCTGGCCCCTTTAAATGGCCAATAAGAGAAAGACTCCCACAAGCAGCAGCGAAAAGCATCTGTCTTTCCTCAGACAAACATTTGTTTTAAAAGACATCTTCTGCCACAGATACGTTGGTCATTCTCTCCCTGAAGATACTGAGATGTAAAATCATAATATGCAACATATTTGTAATACTTAAAACAAAATTCTCTTTTATTAGACTTCTAGGGGGAAAAAGTAGGACTTTTCAGTATCACCATCATGAAATTCCTGCTATTTTAGTTGATCTAAATGGTGGTTACGTTCTCATCTCTGACAATTACATTGTTCATTTTCACATAAACTGCTGATGGTAAGCCTGAGGCAGGAAATCATTCTTCTTCTCATCCCTCCTGATCATTAACAAAAACCTAGAAAGCATTCAGTGCTCATTGTGCAGGAGGTATTAGGTTGATGCCCAGCACCTCACAAACTGAAAGGTACAAAATAAACTCAGAAACTAAATTGCAATTGACATTTTAAAATCTCTTTATAAAAAAAACAATTGATGTACAAATAATTGCATATATTCATTATGTACAAAATCTGCTGAGTTTAGCGATATACATCAATGGTACTATCATCATGATCAACATAAGAGATATAACCATTAACCTCTAAAGTGTCCTTATGGCCTTTGTGTTTGTTTCTGTTTCATCACTTTTCTGTGGTAAGATTACTTAGCACAAGATCTACTTCCTTAATGAATTTGTAGTGCAAAATACTATATTTTTAGCTATAGGTACAACAGCATACAGATGTCTAAAACCTCTTAACCACCATGCTGGAAATTTCATGTCCATTGAACAGCTCCACATTTGTTTAGGTTTCAGCCAATGGGAACTACTATGTACTGCTTACTCATCCGTTTGCCTGTGGATACTTACATTGATCCAGTACTTGAGTTATTATGAATAGTGTTGTATTAGATATGGAAATGTATATTTAAAAAATCTTGATTTCAGTTCCTATTCATATTACCTGTGCCACTGTACAGCTGGCAGATTCTTCTCTCAAGTCAAAGAATTATTTTAAAAGGACTGAGCAAAAGCATTTCTTTTATAAGGAAAACAGAAGCAGCACTTATTGTAAAGTAAAAGCAAACAGCCCCCAGGAAATGAATAGAGGTAGGATTGGAGCTTGGATTGCTGAAGGGGCTCTTCTCTACAGAAGGGGTACTTCTCTACAAACAAAAAAAGACCGTGTCTCAGCAAAGTTGAAGTCAATTAATGGGCTTACTAGCAGGAAAGTTTGAGTTAAAAGTGGGCCCGCAAGAACTCACATATGTAGCAGGTGTACTTCTTTTTTGTTGTTGTTGTTGTTTTTTATTAATAAAAAACTTTTTTATTGTTCCTGAACCAGAAAATTCTGCCCATCTTATGAAACCTGTTTGTGGAGCTCTGGTCCTTCTCTGAGTCTGGACTGGCTGCCTGACCACCCCCCAACCATAGCACTCTTTGACAGATGGGCTCCCCTGAAGCCTTCTCTTCTTCAGTAACATTCTGTTTTACACAGACTACTCTTAGATCACTATTGAGAGCATCTTGTTAAGTTAGGAAATTGACGTCCAAACTTTAGCAAATGGGCCCATATTCTTCTATTACAGTTGGGAATTTTAAACTTTGTGTCTAAACATTAATATCACCAATTCTAATCCCAAAGCTTTTAGTCATTTTCTTGCATTTATAATGTTAAGTTGTAAATCTTCATACATATTTGTCTTATTCTGAATGGAAGAAAACCCCTGGTCTTTATCTCTCCAGGCCCCTGAAGAGGAGAACATGATCAGTTAATAACTTTGAAATGAGTAAGTTATCTGTACAGTCTTCTTCATATTTTCTTCTACTAACAATTTTTAATGGTTCTTTTGAGCTTTATTTGCCAAAGGTACAGGAATCCTCAAAGCCATTAACTCTACTTGTTGGTCTTGCTTTTCAGTAAGTTCCTACACAAAGGGCAATTCTTTCGCATCTGGAGACTCATCACTGTCTAACATGTCTCCCGGATGCTAAGTGTCAATCAGTCCACTGCTCATTTACATTCCTTCGGAAAGGAAGTGACACTAGTGTGACAATTCTCTGCTCTGTCACATGAAGCAATTGTTCATTTTCTCAGGGTTGAGCTGATTACACAGGAAGATTAATTATGTGCAAGAATTCTTGCTTTGGTTACATAATAACCACAGATCTCATTGTAAAATACTTGACTTTTCTTTGTCAATGTAGGACTATGACAGATGCCATTCATTTGGATTCAAAATTATTTTTTAGGTTTTTTGAGACAGGGTCTCACTTTTGTGGTTCAGGCTGGCCCTAAGCTCAGCCTCAAACTCACATCACAGCAATCCTCCTGCCTCTGCCTCCCGAGTGCTGAGATTACAGGCGTGAGCCACCACGCCCGGCACTGTGGTATGTGGTACTGGTTGCTGCTGGGTGTGGGTCCCAGTATTGTTATGTGGTTACCGGGGAATCGAACCCGGGCCCTTGCGCTTGCAAGACAGGCGCCGGAACCACTGAGCTAACTCCCCGGCCCCCTGGATTCAAAATTATTAAAAAATCATTTTGCCTTTAGAAAAAGGAATAGCTATCAATAGAAAAAATTTATATGAAAAATGTTCACTAAACATTTTAAGAATGGAAATTTTTTTTTTTCAAATGAACTGAAAAGACTTATGTTTGTTAACTTGATAAGGAAATTCTGCTCCACTGAGGTTATATCTTAGCTATTTCCTTTTTTTTGCCCCTTTGTTATTTTTGTCCTTAAATCATAAATAACATCTATCCTGGCAGTAATTCTGACAATTCTGAACACCAAGCACATGAAAGGGATGTTTAGTGTAATAAAAAATTAAAGAAATATTTCCTCAGTAATTAAAAAATATGCTGACTTAATTTTTTATATTTGCTTGAGTTTGAAATGGAATGTTTTTGAGTTTAATTTTGAAATATAAACATTTTAACAGGTCAGTAAAATATCTTTCTCTGGAAATTAGTGAATAGGCCTTCTGGTTACACAATTCTGATTCTTTCAGGTTTGATATGTTAGTATCATAAATTAATTCAATTTGGAAAGCCCTAATATATAAATATCTCTGTAATTATATTTTGAAAGAGACAAATACTATAGTTGAGGAATAATTAGAATTTTAACAAATGATGGGCTTTTAGAAGTGTGAAAGAAATAGACAGACAAGAGAAATTATGGCAACTAAAGAACTTTGGCCTAGAAAAGGAAATAACCTTGTGAAGAAATACTTGTTTAATGCTAGAAAATTTTTGCAAATTATACATTCCACAAGGAGTTAGTATAAGTAATATATTAATAACTGGAAAAACTCAATGAAATATAAATAAGTAGCCTGATTTAAAAATGAATGCCAGATTTACGTATATACACCCAATAAAAAAATAACATTTTTATTTAGAATAAGAATATGCTTTGATTATCTTATCAAATCTAACAAGAATAGTAAAGTTTCTTTGGGATATCTGAAGAAAAGTGATTTTATTTGAGATAAATACACTAGAACCAATCAAGGGGGCACAAAAATAAGCTAGCTATGTTTAAAAGATTATGAAGGGTCCTTGAGAATTTTAGATAAGAACAGAGATTGTCATAAAAAGTGATTTGAACTTGATTATTAATTTAAAACAGAAACATCTAATTCATTCTAATTTTTTTAATATGCCTGTTGAAAACTGTGATTTGAATAAATGAAATTGATCATTTACTAAAATCTTCCAATCATTTTATTCTGAGAAATATTATGTAAGAAGATAGAATTAAAGCTGTACACCCAGCATCTGTCTATGAAAAGATAATCCACACACAAAAGACCAAGTAGCAGTCCAAAATATGAAAATGGCTAAGTAAACAAATTAATAAAGTCATTTTAAAAGTCAAGAAGTTACATACTTCTTATTGCATACCTGCTTGCTTATAAAACTTAAAATAGTAATATCCTTCTTAACATGCACACAAAATGCTTTTAAATCTCCAATATGGAGCACTTCAGGAAAAGCTTTCAAGTTAAGCTGAAAATAGATGATATTTTTCAAACAGTCTTATGTTAAAAGAAAAGATTCTTATCTCTCAGATTTCTTTATAGAGACAAATGATAACTGACATTATCATGCTACTGGGAAAAACTGCAGCTGTAAAGAGGAAGAAATCTTATTTGAATTAAAGATGATAAGCTACAAAATTTTTATTAAACTCATATTTCATCTATGTTCAGGGAACAAGATTAACGTCAAATCTCTATTCCTGAATGAAACTGTCCTAATTAAGTGCAAAATAAGATTAAAAAGGATAATAAATAACATTTACTCTGGCCCTTCTTAATCTATGGCGCCCAAAGTATCTATTTGATATATTTCTACTTTAATTCATTCAAAAGTTATGTCAATAAAATGCATTAAAAGATAAACCTTGCTAATATTTTAAAATTAAAATTAAATAAAATTGTGTGACAAATGGCAATAGTAAAACTGTACAGAAAAAGAGAAGAATTTAGAATAAGAATATGTCTCTATTTTGAAATTTTACTGTATTTCAAAATACAATAATCAATTATAACCTTTTTCACTGGAAGCCACACAATGAGCTATTGACCTTTATTTTTATGGCATCTCTTATTTTTTGTTGTTTCTAAATCATATGATGAAAAGATTATTATTTTTTTCAAGATATATATTTTCTTAGGTCTAAATGTATTCTACAATTATAAAAATTTTTAGAAAAACATTTTTCCACATTGTAATAAATAGATTATTTTAACATCTCTTACTGATGTTGCAAAGCCAGTAAATGAAATGAAAGATGCTCCTGATGTGTCTATTCCATATCATGGTTATTATTGTATACTCTATACATTATATATAACATATATAGTAACTCTGTATGTTACTATGTAATCCATTAAATGCTTCTGATAATGTTGCTAAATATCTCTTCAATCAATAATAATTACATATTTTAGTCCAATGTATTTACTCAGATAGCTGTTAAAATAGTTCAGTGTTGTATAGACATAGAATTGGTGAATTCCGTTATATAAAATTACACTTCCATCTGTATTTGTGCTTGAACTCACAATCTCTGTGACTCTACATCTGTTTCTCTACGAGTCATCTATCTCTATTTATGACTGTCTCTCTATCTATCTCTGACAAGTACGTCAGATGGGTTGGACTTCATGTACCTAAGACGTGGGCCATTGTGAAAGTGGGCAGCCTTACAAGTGACTGCAGGAGTGAGCAAAGCCCCTTTGGTCAATTCCATGTCTGGCTTCTTCTCTTTAAGTTTGTCTTTGAAGTTAAACCAGACTAGTAGACACATTCTCCCATGGAAGCACCCACTTAGCATTAATGTGAACTTTGAAAATAAAAACATCCAGAACATTTGTGTGTCATTTGATTATGGCTCTGAACGGGAGGTAATCTCGAATTAACTCAAAGGGAAAGGGTTTCAGCAAGAGTTGAACTGCCTCACTCTAGGCAATCTCACATTTGTCCACTGAGAAAACTACTCTATCAACCTTTCCACTATGTTGTGCTGGTGAAGATAGGTTTCTTCCATCACAAGTGGCATTGTATTACCTATAGATAATGAATAAATACTTTAGCAGGCTGTATATTATATTAAATGTGCCCTAGCCAATGGCCACCTAGCTATTACTATTCCATGATGCCATTTTCACTGAAATTAAAAAACCCACAGTACCACTATAGCACACCAGTCGTCACCTTTGTCCCAGATTGGACATTTTCCCTGGAGATTTTCGGGATGTGGGACACTCACCAAGTCACTTCTTAAGGAAGTGACAGCTTGATAGACCTAGGTAGGGATGAGGACTTGGGTCAAAAAGAAATAAACTAAGGCTTTATTTTCAATAATCATCCACCAAAACTTGATTTATGCATTAGAAAAGACTAACTGTGTTAAGACCAATAAACAAGCACATTGTGTGCATAAGAGCAGGGGAAAGTTTGAAACACATTATTATTGATCTGAGAAGACAGATTGACTCAACAAAATCTTGATTCCATTTTCCAAGGTTCCATGATTGGTATTTAAAGCTATATGCACCATTAGAATTGCCCAAGTATATCCTGACATAATCATACTGCACACAAATTAGTAATATGGGTAATGTCAGAACAAGATTTCTTCTCAGTTGAGCAGCAGTATTTTATACAAGTTTAAAAAAGAGTTCTTGTACTCAAAGACTTACCAGATGGCTCAAAATTATGTCCTGGATATGACACATAGTTTAATATTAGCTTTTCTTAATGTTTACTTCTTTTGAGCTACCAATATCTCCTCTTCTCCTATACACAGCATGTTGAACATAACTCAAAAGTTTGCTCATGGTTGGTAGTCATAGCGCCAATAAAAATGGCGCCCGGTATCCATCGAGTTCAGAAGCACCGTCTGTAGGTCAGCAGCAGCAGCCTCTGGGAAACCACTGGATCTTAAGTCAGGTCTGATAACGCAAACTGACCTGAGAGCTCCACGCTGTTTTGACGCTCAGGGATGTCTGAGAGTGCTGAGGAGGTGAGCACTCCTGCGTCTCCCAGACCAAGTGTATCTAGGCTGCAGGCTAAGACTTGTCAGTTCTTAACCACGCGACCTTGTAAAAGTCTTCTGAAATGGGCCGCGCTAACATTCCTCCTCTGTGAACTCTGCAGATCTGTGAGGACACCGGGAGT
This sequence comes from Petromus typicus, assembly GCA_004026965.1. Lineage (NCBI taxonomy): Eukaryota > Metazoa > Chordata > Mammalia > Rodentia > Petromuridae > Petromus > Petromus typicus. The sequence goes on from PVIR01022792.1 coordinate 12,816, forward strand.
GACTGTGCGAAGAAAGGCCTCCTCCGTGTCGTTCTTCACACACCGCAGTGTTTAGGGAGTAGTCAAAATGGTATTTTAAAAGGTCTATCTTCAGCTCTATTTAAAAGTTGTATTCCTTCGTTTTGTTTGTTTGTTTGTTGAGACAGGGTCTCACTATGTATTTCAAGCTGGCCTTGAGCTCACCATGTAGCCCAGGATGGCCTTGAACTCAGAGTGACCCTCCTGCCTCAGCCTTGAAAGTGCTGGGATTACAGATGTATTCCATCATGCCTGGCCACAGGTGTATCCCTTGATAACTGCTTTAGGCAGATTCATCTCTTTTATTTATCTTATTATTTAATCCATGTTTATATCAGTAGAGAGCTAAAACTATACTATATGATTATGGACATGTGTAGATCACTGAGGTATTAGAAATCAAGTCATTTTAAGAAGAAAAATTTACATAAAACATTGCACATCATGGAACATTCAGCTTTACAGCTTTACTTGATCCACATCAGGGATAGAAGGAAAAATAAGTTAGATAAGGTTGATTTTTAAAGTGATATACCATAAAGGAAGAATGAATCAAAACTTAAACATATCTCAGAAATGTGTTTCTTTCTCTATATTTTTGCATGTGCAAAACAGTGGGAAACTTGCAAGGTTAAATAAAAAGAAATCATTTTGTAACAGCCAACACTTTTAATTAGGTTTCCCTGAGGCTTGCAAAGTTAGAGAAAGAACTTAGCAAGCAAGTATAAAAATGATTCTTTTTCAGTGGGTAGAGCGGAAGGACATATTAGGTTTCGATAGGGAGAGGAAATTGAACTCCTGTGAAACAGAAATCAAGGAACTGCCTTTGATTCAATCATTTGCTATCACTGAATGCCCCAAACCTTCCTTTAAACAATTCTAAATACTTCACTGTTCCAGGTTTTGGTGTGAACTGCCCAATAAAAACAAGGCGATATAGTGTGTAATCATCCATAGTATCACGAAGACATATTAACAATCAACATTCCCCACTGAACATGAATTGAAAACTTCATTTTAAATGTATGGGTTTCAGAGCCATTTTTAATATTGTCTTGTATAATAGCCACGTTGGACATACTTTAAGAAGTGTATGTAGCATTATCAGTTCACCACGTGAAGTAGCTTCAGTGTCAATTTTCTTTGAAAACTTGAAGGTTTAACTAAAAATCAAGCATACGGTTCCAGGTTGTGAATTCAGCTTGACTTTACTGTAGCAGTTTTCGGTAATGTCCAGGCTGACTTGCATCACTCTGGTTGGTTTTCTTTGCAGTTTCTCACTGTATCAAAAATCCATTCTGCCAGCATAGGAGAACATGGTTCTTCCCTCCTGGACCCAGGCACATTAGTGCCAGGAGTTTTCCCAGAGCACTTGATGTTAGCTGAGGTAAGCTAGGTACAGCATGGCCCATATGACATACTTGTGTCTTGACTGCTGCATCAGCCTCTGCCCTTACCCATGTCTTGGGTATCTACATGGCGTAAGTACCAAGAAGGGCCAGGTGTCGTCAGAAGGTCCCCAGTAGAACACGTTCCGCAATCTGGATCTGTCCACCTCTTTTCTTAGGTCTCATGGCACCCTGAAGTCACATACACTGGGACAAAGTTGATCTAAAATAATTTGCTGTTCTATTTCTCTTCTGGTTAATGTCACTTTCACCTTGTAGTTTGAAAAGAAGGTCAAGAAAAGATTATACCAATCCAAGAAAATAATGTGTGGTGTCACTGTCAGTCCCTCCCTAAACAACATAGTACTAGAAAAATTAGACCTCTTAGTCCATACATTCTGCTACAAACTGGCCAGAAAAATCGTGTTTCATAGTCTAATTGATAAACTGAATGACTCTGCTCCTGAAGGCAAATCGTTCTTTATCTTTTGGGGGGGGTTTGAATTCCATTTTTTAATCCCCTAGCAATCTTGTCCCATAAATTATTCTACCTTTATTAAAGAATCAACTTTCTCCACAGCATAACTAGTGTCAAAATCACCCACAATGAAGAAGTCTTTACCTCATTAAACTTCTGCTTTTTCTTCAAAACAACACTTTTTAGTGATACTTTTCTGTAAATTCCCTTTTGTCCTTATTGCTTCAAATGACTATCAGTCACAGAAACTTACTAAAATTATTGATATTACTGGCAGCATAGGGTATATTATATTACAGTATGAGTTTATGTAAATATTAACCATTTAACAGTTTACTCTGAATATCCCTTGGGCAGTGTCTTAGTGTATTCACTCTGTGTGCTGTTCACCTTAATAAGGTGTCATTTCAACCAGTCAATTCTTGTAATCACCAAATTTGACAAAATTGTTCTTTTTATATTTCCTATTATGCTATCTTATAAAAATTAACAAAAATATGTAATGTTTGGTCATCCTGTATTTAAATAATTGTCATGAGAAGTGGTTAAGGGACTTAAAATAGCAATAGGTTAATTTTCCCACAAAGTTTGTAATGACTCTGGCTGGTGAAGCTACAGCCATTCATAAAATGACCTTCTCTGTATAAACTTCCACAGTGGTGAAAAAAAGGACGGTATGGCACTGAGGGTGCAGTTTAGTAGTAGAAACTTCCTAACCATGCATGGGCTTGATTTGCAACATCGTGCGCACATGTATACACACGCACACCCGCACACACGCACATACTCACACGTGCACGCAGTATGGATAATTTCATTGTGTGTTTTACTTGTTGCAGTGCAGGAATAGGACACCTATTTAATTAGAGAAAACAAGTGATCATTTTTAATAAAATGGTAGAGAAGAAGGACAGATGACAGCACAAAGTAGCTTTAAATAGAAAGTAGTTAACTGAATGATATTGGAAATTATGAGCCTCACTGGATGAATATTAAAAGAGGACTGTGAGCAAAAGATGTTCTAGGAGGAAAATCCAAGATTATGACAGTGCCAACTATGCCACAGTCCTTTAGAAAGATCAAAAGTACAGTGTATTTGAGGATAAAAAGGGCCTTTTTGAGGTTAACTTTGTAATTCTCATATTTTTTTCTGCCTACCCAGTGGCCTCAGGAGTCTTAGGTGCATTATCCCTGAGTCACCCCCATGAAAGCCGCAATAGCAGTTGGAGTCTGCAGGACTTTTAGTTTACATTCTGAATCCCTGTGACATTTGGAAAGGGTGAGGAGGTAACTGAGAATTACAGAGCCCAGGAACTCTGACAGCTTGAACTTAAATGGACAGAGACACCAAAAATCACCCAGAAGTCTTGGGAAGCATACATTCTCCTGGCAGAAACAGGTTAATAAATCCATTCAACTATACATGCCTGCCTCCTCAGGTCAGAGGGAACATGGCTTCAGGCACGGAACATGGTAGACTCAGGAAACATCAGGAATGATTCTCATGGCTCAAAACATCGTGGGAATTTACTACACTGTTTACAGAATTGTTAGGGACTAATGGTTTCTTTTCAGAGCCCTGGAGAGTGTACTACACAACGGTGGCCATCCAGGATGCCTCCATCTGGATTTCTAGTGTCCTTTGTTAAAGGACCACAGGCTCTTTGTAGAGATGGTTAAGGTTATGACTTGAAGGTGGGAAAATTTTTCAGCATTGTCACAGGGGCTCAGTATAATCTCATGGCCTCTCTTTTTGTTATTTTCATTTGTATGGATTTGCCATACACATTGATCACATGCATCACAGAGAATTTATTCCCACACATAATGTTTCTTAATTCTTCTTTCTCCTATTTCCCTCCCTTCTTTTCAGTCCTTCCTGCCCTCCATTTACAAAAGCTTTGTTTCCATTTTTCTTTCCATTTCCCCCTTTTTTCTTTCCTCCTTCTCTTCCTGTCCCCCTCCTTCTGTCCCCTAGACTCATCCCTGTGGCTCACAAATGGCAAGATCTCCTTTTTGAAGACTGAATAGTGTGCATTGCTTTTGTAACTTACAATTTCTTTATCCATTTATCAGTAAATTTCTCTTTATTTCTACATCTCGGCTATTTGCAAAGCAAAACACAGGCATAAAAGAACATGTGTGCCGACAGTATGCTGACCATATTTCTTCTGGGTATGCAAAAAGATTACCAGGACACATGGTAGTTCTTTATTTTTAATTTTAAAAACAACTCCATACTGATTCACACAATGTCTTTACCAACATATATTCCCACATATCCTGCCAATACTAGTTGCTTCTTGGTTTTTTGATAACAGCTGTATTAGACAGCTTTTTATTGCTGGGAAAAATCCCTGATATCCATAGTTGAGGGGAGAAGTGGTTGAATCATGTTCATCATTTCATAAGCTCCAGTCCAAAGTCTGTTGCTCCAAAGCACAAGTTCCTGGCAGAAGAGCCTGGCAGAACCACACTGTTCACTGTCGGGCAGCTGGGCAGCAGAGTTCAGAGTAAGAGTGCCAGGAAAACAGAAGTGGTCAGGGAGCAGATGGAGTACCAAAGTCCAGTCTCCGTGACCCAGGCAGACACACCTAGAACTATACTCCACTCACCTCTTGGGTGCATCAAGTTGACACACATTATTAATCATCACAGTAAGTGCCCTAGCAGATCTGAGGTGACGTCATATTATGCTTTTGACTTGCACTTATCTGAGTAGCCACGTGGCTGACATCTTTTATTAGACATATTTATCTTTTATTAAGAAGTACTCAGATGCACAGTGTTTGTCACATTTCTGGTCCAAAATAAGTTATGATTATCTCCCCAGTGCTTAGTCTCATTTTCTCCCAGTTCTCTCCTGTTTATCTGATAAGAAATATGCCTTAATAATCTCAGCTTCCCAATCTCAATTAATGGGTCATTTCAAAGGTTTGCTCCTGCAAGACAAAAACAGATGAGAGGTATATTAAGTGTGGGAATCAGAATAAAATTCTGCAGTTGACCATAAGTATCACTTGATAATATATCAGCCTATAATAGCTTTATTTAAAAAACAAATTTTAACTGTATTATTTGCCTTTTGCCTTTGTAATTAATCATACACAAGAACTTGTTGCAGCAATTTATTGTACTAAATATAATGACTTTGTGCTATATTTTTACTCAGAGAAATAAAGGTGCGAGATTAGAAAGCAACTCCATCTTCTCAGGGAACACTCTCAATGTGACTTCTTTAGAGCCATTTTCTTTTTATTATAGCAGAGAATTGAAAGACAAAAGGCCAGTAGCAATCCATCACTAATGTGAGGAAAGTCCAGTAATAAGAAAACTGTAATAAAATAAGTGTAAGAAAGCTTGAAAGTCTGGGTAGATAGTAATAAAGATGAAATAAATGGCCTTGGGAAAGATAAGCATTATCTACTTTAGTAAGCAAGAAATGATCACAATAGACAGGATCAGATAGCAGCACACATGAGAACTTAAACTTCAGCTAATGAATAGGGGATTCCCCCAAGAAAAAAGAAGTCTGAAAGGGTAGAATGGAAACTGCAAAGAGTCCCAGCATTCCCTCTCAAAGGAAAAGTGGTAGTTGATCTGAAGTGCTTTCCCTAAGAATGTGAATTTTTAAAAGAATTCAAAATGACAACTGAAGAACAAACAATACAAATAGCCTCTTCCTTTGAATAGTCACTGAATTTCTCATCTTGTATCTTTTTTGCAAATAATCATTTGTGGGTCTTTTTCGTTTTATATGAAATACAGTTCCTTCCATGTTTATTGAAGCAATCAGTTTTGAAATATATATGGTTCAAAATAAATACTTTAATCCAAATTTGGTCAAAATTTATTATTTTTTTAACTAGTGATCAAACTTGAAACTTTGTATTTGTGAGGCAGGCATAGGAACCACTGAGTTAAATCCCTGGCCCCAAAGTGGGCAAAAGTTTCAATTTCATATAAAACTATTGTATTTCCCGGGCCGGGGAGTTAGCTCCGTGGTTCTGGCGCCTGTCTTGCAAGCGCAAGGACCCGGGTTCAATCCCCGGTAACCACATACTATACTGGGTGTGGAGACTCACCCCAGCAGCAACCAGCACCACATACCACAGTGCCGGGCGTGGTGGCTCACGCCTGTAATCCCAGCACTCGGGAGGCAGAGGCAGGAGGATTGCTGTGATGTGAGTTTGAGGCTGAGCTCAGGGCCAGCCTGAACCACAAAGCGAGACCCTGTCTCAAAAAACCTAAAAAAAATAAATAAATAAAAACTATTGTATTTCCCAATTTTAGATATTGTGCTTATAAAATAATTGGAAAATATTATCTTATCAAGAGTAGATTACAGTGTATCCTTCTGTCTCAAAAGCTGGATTTCAATATGTTTCATCAAGATTTTTAAAGACCATTTAAAAAATGCAAACAATTTTTTTTAATTGAAATCTTTTTTAAATTTTTTTTTTATTTATTGAAATTTTTATTGGTACATTACATATACACACTCCATATTGGTACATTACATATATCCACTCCATAATCACATGATTGCACTCCATAATGGGGATTTGTACCAGTATAAGACACAACTTAATTCTCATTTTTCCCATAGCCCTACCCACCCTACCACCCCCCTATATACATTAAATTTATTTCCTTTCTTTTCTGTTATAATCTCATTTTTCTCCCTTCATCCTATTTCACTTTGAGTATTTTCTATTTCACAATATATCACATACAATTCTAGAACTCATTTACATTTTTATTTTCTCACACCAGAGAAAAGATGCTATATTTACACACCTGTGACCTATTTATTTCACTTATGAGGATATCCTCAAGGTATGTCCATTTAAGTATAAATGATTCAAACTTATCATTTTTAATGGCAGAGTAATACTCCATTCTATAGAAGAACCACAGCTTCCTTATCCAGTCTCCAGTTGATGGACATTTGGGTTGTTTCTAAACAATTTTTATTGATAATAATATACAGATATGTCACTATTGAAATATGACTTCTCCCCAGATATAGAGAAAAATAATATTTATTAAATTTAATGGTCCTCATGATTAATATATTTTATTGTTGAAAAGAGAAGTACCCCCCAACAATTCTGAATTATTCTTTTTTGAGGACAAAACTATATATATTTTGGATGCTCTATTTTTCTACCCATAACAGACCTGAAAGAGAACTTGCACATGGCATGCCACCATTCCATAGCCACAGTGGCTATATTTCCAAGCTCACTAAAAAATTGTTCTTTAAAGGTAGTACCAATCTACAGGAGATTGTATTATCCTATTTTAACAGTGACACAAAATTTTGATCAGTAAAATACAGTCTTCCAAGATATAGCATTCTGCAAGAACTATGTGATTCTTAAATATGAAGACTGAAAGACATCATTTGATTGTCAAGGATTTAAAAATACTAATTTTTACATGACAAGGTGCTGTTCTTCAAAAATATTAATATTATACCAGACAGTATTATTGTAACCCTAGAACCCTACTGAGTGATCTATTAAAATAAGCCCTCAGCCACTTACTGCTCTTGGAAGCTGTCTGGTTCTGAACACATTTACTTCAACAGTTCACTTTGTCTCACTCTTTGCCAATCTATCTTATGGTGACCTGTTTTATGTCAGTTGAAATGCTTCTCCACATATTCTATCAAGAGAAGTACATAACCTCCTTCCACAATGTGTCCAGTAACCTAGTTTTCTCTTTGACCCTGTTTTGACATGTCATTTCATCAAGTGTTCTCCACCAGTAAAGTATATCTTAATATTTGATGCCACTTAATATATGATTTTGGAAATCTTGCCAGTGCCATCTCAGTTTAGGAATATTTTCTGTTGACAATCACTTAATGACAAAATCAAAACCCTGTATTTCACCAATTAAGATGATCTCTTTGTAAATCATCTACTTTTTTATATTAGTGCTGGATGCTTTGCAAATATAAACAGTGTTAGATTGTTGTGATGATACGAAAGTATCATAAAATTCTCCTGAACAAATAAACAACTGGGGGCTGGGGATTTAGCTCCGTGGTGCCACTGCCTGCCTGGCAAGTGCTAGGTTATGAGTTCAATCCCCAGTACTGAAAAAATTAAAATTAAATAAATAAATAAATAACTGGATTTCTGGTTCTTTGAGATTTAAACTGAACCTTTTAAATGATACTAATCAGAGTATCATTTAAAATGCATGTTCAGTAGGAATAAGATTGTAGTTTAAAGAGTACTCCAACTGTAAATGCTGTCCTTCTGTGAAGACAGGAATATTTTTATTGCCATATTGAAGAAATGAGTGGTTTATCGAATAATAAGTCTAATTTGTAAATAATGATTATCTAGTACAAAGTGATCCTGGCCAGGGATTTAGTTAGTGTTTCCAACATCTCCCTGGCAGATGAAAGGTCTGAACTCAGTCCTCAGTAACCGCGTACCACAGTGCTGGGCGCGGTGGCTCACCCCCATAATCTCAGCACTCTTCCTAGTTGAGACTCTGGCCCCTTTTCCTATCAGTTTCCCATTCCTTCTCCTCCCACTCTCTGATAATGACTGTATTACCCTCTTCTTCTCTGAATTCAGCACGTGCAATTTGACTCTAACCACTTTCTTTATTTCACTGCTCTTACTCTTCTGTTATTCTGCTGAGGGTTTTGCAAATGATGGACCATATCCCGATGTTACAGCTGAGCACTCTTCCCTTTTGATGCACATATCTTATTCTCTCATTAGAGATACAAAAATCAAAACTACAATGAGGTATTAAACAAGTGAGACAATTGTTAGATTCTTAGGAACCTCCATGATGTTTTTCATAGTGACTCATGTTTCCTCCGACACTGTCTAAACGTTCTCTTTCTCAATACTTTAACCACACTTGCTTTTGTTCATCTTTTTGATAGTAGCTCTTCTTAGTAAAGTGAAGTGGTATCTCACTGTGGTATTGACTTGCATTTCCTTTATGATTAGTGCTGTTCATATAATTTTATTTTTTAATCTGTATGTCTTCTTTCAAGAAATGTCTGTGTTTATTTTCCCTTGAGGAAATGTCTTTTTCTGGTACATTTCCTACTTAAATGAATATTTGGTACTTAGTTCTAGAATACTGTTATAGATTCTGGACATAAACTATTCTACAAATAATTTTAGCATTCATATTTTTCTTAATACTTGGAATCAAACTCAGATCTATGCACATACTAGGCAAGGATTCTACTAAACATTCTTACTGTTGGCCCAATTACAATTTTTTGAGTAATTCTGATTTTAATAATTTTGTTATCAAAGACTATCAAGATAGAATTTTAACATGTTAGTGTGAAGTTCACCATGAAATTAAAATGTTATAATTTATAGGTCAAAGTAAATGATCACATTAGAATCTTCCCAAGCATTATAAAATTAATATTCTAATATATCAAAATTTTGCTTTTTCATATTAATATTATTTCTAAAATTAAGCTAGGCAATCCACTTATCAAAGTTTCTGCATATTTTTGAAAACATGTTGACATTCTGTTTTGTAACTGCACTTTTTATTTAATATATTTGAAAGAGAGTCGTATATCCAATGCCATGCAAAATAGAAATATATCAATTCAGCTATCTTTCAAAAACTGCAGAAGTATAACCAATTCAACATTTTCTGGGCTATTTCCACTGTAGATTAGAAAAGTTCAGTGAAGAAAATAAAATATTCTGAGAAACATAAATTCAGAGTGAATCAAGAAAAGCGAGTGTTAAATGGCAACACTGACAACTCAGAATGATTTATACTCTCCATTTTTTCTTTGAATGAAATTGATCAAAAGCTGCTTGAGAGAAAGCATTGGTTTCATGGCAGCTGTACGGACTAACAGTCATGGAGAATTGAGTGCTCCCAAGCCTCTCAACGTCCTCGCTCATGAGATTAAGGTGATTCACCCAACTTCAGAACCAGGTTCTCGAAACACGAATCCAAAAAACAGAATCTACAAAGTTGGGCTGTATTTTCAGACAGTGAAGCTTTGTAATATGTCAGGAAATTATTATTGAAATTATTATTTCGAATAAGGTTTTAAAATTTAGGATTACCATACAATTACATAAAGAATTGTATCATTATTTGGGGCCATTGATAGAATAATGAAAAATTCATATTTTAAAGTTAATGTAGAGATAGAGTCTTTGTTCTTTGCCATTTTTATGTAAACCAGTCATATTTACAAGTACGTGGCAGAATCCTGTCTAAATCTGTACAGTTTCATTTCTTTTACTCAGACACAACAAATTAAAATGTATTTACAATAATGACTTTCATAGAATATATTTATTTTTTAAATTCATTATTTCATATAAATTATACAGACTGAAGGATATCATTGTATATGAAATGACTTAAGGGGCAATATATTTTTCTCATATTATAAAACATAGACATGAGTTCACATTTGTGATACACCAAAAGGAAAATAATTATTACCATATTTCTATTTTTATATTTCAAAAGAGTCATGCTACATCTTTATCAGAACAACTTCACTATGGAAAAAAGGAAGGATGTCAATCACACTCAACAGAGATGGAATGTTACAATCCTACATAAAAAAAAAATGTATTATAAACTGAGTGTTTACTTACTCTATGATTAATTTATTGAAATCCCAATCACTGACATGCTGATATTAAACTGGGAGCCTCTGGAAGGTTCTTAGGCCCTGAGAAAGGTGCTCCCGTGAATGGCATCAGTGCACAGATAGATAGGTAGGTAGAGAGAGAGCGCACTAGGCCGTTGGTATGGCATGACTGCTTGCTCTTTCTCACTCTTGTCTCCATCTGGAAAGAGTGCAGTGAGAAGATGCCTCCTTTCAACCAGGAAGCAGGCCCTCCTTGGGTGGTGGACCGGCCTGTTCTTTGGTCTCAGCTCTCCCACACGGCAGCACGGTGGGACATACATCTCTGCTGTTCAAGCTGCATGTTTCATTTCATCAGACAGATTGGATGGAGGAACATGTTAATTTTACCCTGGCATTAAGCCCATCCCTTGTGACCACATTCCTGACACAAGAGTTCAGAAACACACCATGATCCATACTCTTCATTGGCTAAATAATTTTGTAATTGCATTTTTCTGTCCAAAAACAACTAAAAAGCATACAGTCAGTTTGCCAAGTGATCCTCATCTAGTTTAAGAATACTATGAAAAAAAAGGCCTATTTTAAATGTATCTGAGAGAAAGGAAGAAAAAGATTATTTGTTTATCTACTGTCATCCAGCTGTATGTCTTTGTCAAGAGGCTGTGGAAAGAGGGAGAGAGAGAAATCAGAATATAAATGGTGTAGTAGCCAGTAACATACTGAAAACTAAGATAGATAAGTTGAAAAGTTCTCATTTTATACAACAAAGTGGAATGTTTATTACCCTGAATCAGAAAGGTGAAAACAAGGTCTGGAAAATTTTGAAATTCCCAAGGGAAAAATACTAAATGGAGATTTTGTAAAAGTGTTTATTTTCAGTTAGTGAGAGGTAATGTAATAGTAACTGTCTTGAAGAAAACTGGGCATCTAATTTATATAAGCAGTTAAATCTACTGCATCAAACTGCCCTGATGAATACATCCATGCTGTTTGCAGATAAAGTAAAAAGCATAATATGAAATAAAAAGCAAGTGGATGAAGATAACAGTCCAAGGTAGAGCTCTTTTAATTATTAGTGTCTACTCCCTGAGAAAATATATATTATACACAAGCAATTCTTATATTACTGGATGGTCACAATTTGTGCTTATAAAATAATTGATTTTGGTTTTGTAAGAATCATAATTATAAAGTATGCACAGTTATATTTCTGTATTTTTTGCTGCTTTAAAAAAAAAAGCTTTATTGGTACATTATGAATACACATCATCATCGCATTCAACATTGAGGATTTGTACCAGAATATGACACAGCTTGATTCTCATTTTTTTCCTTTTCCCCCCACCCTGCAAACACCCCATCCCCTATATGAATAATTTGTTTCCTTTTTTCTTTATTATTGCCACATTCATTTTCCCCTCATTATTTACCCCTACACTCTCTTCCCTTTTATATATTTTCTATTTCACAATATCAACTATACATACTACAAATCATTTACAACTTCATTTCGCATACCAGAGAAAAGATATGATAGTTATACATCTGTGACCTGTTTATTTTGCTTATGAGGATGTCCTAAAGGTACATCCATTTGAGTATGAATGACTCAATCTTATCATTTTTAATAGCAGAGTAATACTCCATTCTATAAAAGAACCCCATCTTCTCTATCCAGTCTCTATTGCATCTTAATAAAATGTATCTTAATAAGTCAGAAAATCATTTTAAAGTTACCTTTTAGAGGATCTACACTCTTTATAATATTCATATAAGAATACTGAAAAGGTGAAAAGGAAAACCCTAAGGTATGTACCCGATCGTTAACCAGTGCAAGCTTTGGTTATAAACTAGAGATAAACGAGCCCTTTAAATTGTTCTGCTGCTTCACTAAGAAACTAAAGTTTCTTTAGCGAAGGAAGCAGCTGACAGATCTTCCTAGTTTTGGGTGATCGTAAGGAAAGGCACACAGAGGGAGGCGGAAGAGTTGCCTGAATCGGCCTTTCCAGGCTGTAAGCAGCAGAGCAAGGAGATGACTCATGTCGATGGTGGGAGATGGATGCAGCATAGGAGTCGCGCTGGAACCCAGTGTCAGTCTTGCTTCAGTGAGACCCAGTACCAAGGAGAACCCCCACGGCTCCTTACTGAGCCTCCAGGCCTCTGTCCAAGCCGCTGCACTCACGTGAGGCTGCCCTCTGAACGACTGCTTCCATCAAGTGAGGGCACAGGGGCGATACACTGAATTCCATGAGAAGAGGGACAGGAAGGGAAGTACTATAGATAGAACGGCCACCGGGACAGATTTGAAGCCCAGATAGTGCTGCCTGTAGTTGGATGTGGCGTTTGGGCCCACGAGTCCACCACAGCCACAGCCCAATTCAGCAGCAAGGGCACTATTCTGCTGTACAGCACTGGCCACACCAAACTGTAGGATCTGGCTGTGGGGCCCGACCACAGGGCGGGGGCTGGGTATCGGGCTCATAGCCCTTCCCCGGTTCTAGGCGGAAGCTCCTAGCGATGGACTACCTTTTCCACACACTCTTGCACAATATAACAGATATGGATTAACAACAAATATGGGGTGTAGGGCACCCTCTAGTGCGACACTGTGATAACACACCATGAGACTTGAGGTAAAACTGGACTATAGGTGCCATCTAGTGCCATCTAATGAGAGCGTTGCAGTCTCAAGGAAAATGAGATGACTTAGAACTTCTGAGACAGAAAACAAAACTAGCTTACAAAACCGGAGACAATCATGAATAGATGTTATTATATTCATGCATGCATCAAAAACTTCAAAGAACTTATCTAACGGACAAAATAAAGGGCCAGGAAGTGAGTAGGGAATACTCAGTATGTATAAAAGAGAATTTAAAATAACTTTTAAGAAAATTCATAAACCACAAAATGAAGAGACAAAAATCATTTCTCCATTAGAGGAAGAGAAAAGAAACTAAGGTAATTTAAAAAATAAAATTTTAGCTTTCAAATTACATCAAAACAATATATAATAGGGCCAGGGATATAGCTCAGTGGTTCCAGCGCCTGTCTTGCAAGCACAAGGGCCTGTGTTCGATCCCCAGTACCACATAACAATACTGGGCATGGAGACTCACACCCAGCAGCAACCAGTACCACATACCACAGTGCCAGGCGTGGTGGCTCACGCCTGTAATCCCAGCACTCAGGAGGCAGAGGCAGGATGATTGCTGTGATGTGAGTTGGAGGCTGAGCTCAGGGCCAGCCTGAACTACAAAGCAAGACCCTGTCTCAAAAACAAAAACAAAAAAACAAAACAAAACAAAACAAAAAAACAATACATGATTAAAAGCATCGATCGACAATAAATGAAACACAAGAAAGAGTAAGCTCTAAGATAGATTAATGAAAGATACACAGTCAATGAGAAAAACATCTGTGTAGCAGATATAAGAAAGTGATTTCTTCTAAGAACGAGGAGAATGAAACTGAAGAATAGAATAAGGGATTTTATTCAAGTAGAATTCACAGCAAAGAAAGAGTATCATACTCATATTAGATGGAATAAACTTTAAATCAAGAGCATAAGATGATAAAAGGCCCCACCCTCCACATCAGCAACAGATACATAATCCAGAGAAAAAATCATCACAAAACAACAGAATTAAATTGGACTTGAACAAATGGGCCTACCAAACACTCATAGAATATTATGTGAGAAAACCTGCAGGATACATATTTCTGACCAACAGTGTATGAAATACATGGAAATAACATATAAGATAGCCTATTAAAATGCCTCAATAAAATTTAGTGTAATAAAGGTAGTGTTCAATAATTTTACAAATGATAGTAACACTAGAATTAAATAATAAGAAAAAATATTGTCAACTAGGCCAAACCATGGTATTAAAACTTCTGAATAGCAAGTGATTAAAGAATAAATTAAAAATAAAATTTATAAAGCTGCTAAAAGAAAGAATAATAGAAACAAAACACCGTAGAACACAGGGAACATAAAGCAATAAGAAAAGGGAAGTTTTTAATAATCAAGCCTATCAATTGGTGACTGATAAAAAAGATGCGGATTTTTTAATAAATTGGAGTACTATTCAGCCACAAAGAGATAAACTTGAAACATGATTAGCTAAATGGATGCACCTTCAGGCCGTACTCATAAATAAAATAAACAGGATACACATATATAAATACCTAATTATTTCTCTGGTGTGTGAGACTGGAAGTATAAATGAGGACTAAAATATGTAATATATACTATAAAATAAAAAGAACGCATTCAAAGGTAAAGAAGAACTAAGGAAAGATAGATGAAAAGAAAGAAGGGAAAGAAAAAATTGAAGATAATCATGAAAAATCAAAGAAAAACTAATATAAATGGAGGAGAGTTTGGAGGGAGGGCAGAGGGATGAGAAAAAAAAATAAGAATCAAGATATTATATACAGGTGCCAGTTCCCAGTG
>PVIR01022793.1:0-27778 GCA_004026965.1 Petromus typicus
TTGATGACAAAATAATACAGAACAGATATCTGACTAGGCCTTTCTGCATAAATCTTTCTACTACAAAGTATTTTATAATTTGAGTTCAAATAAATAAAAATAAAGTTCAAAACCCCAAATTTTGCTGAGGTTGGTTAAATGTAAATTAACCTCAAACACATTTTTGCTTAAAATGATATTAGAGTGATTTCTCTGTGATTTATGACATGTTTTTGAATCCACGTTATAAGGATGGATTAAAAAACTGAATCTTTAGTTCTTTTCACTGTCTCCCCTGTTGATTTATCTGAAGCACAGAGTTTAGTGGTGAATCACGTTAGTCAGTGTGGTAGGCTTGCAGGAATAGGTTTTACGGACCATGGGAGTCCTGTGATCAGTATATGTAATGATATATTCATAAACAATAAAGACTCTCAAATTAAAATTTGTAATATATTTCAAATTAATATGTTGGGAAGTTATTTATTGTTTACATGATTTTATTTTTCTGTCTTATTTTATTGTAAATTATAACCTGATAGTAACACAGAAATTTACACACCTTTGTCGGTCATAAAATAATCTTCATTCACTGACCGATGGAATAGCTGCTTGACTTCACTCTCATCAAATTAACATTTCTTCTCTTACACATTTGACATATGACACATATTATTTTGTGTTGTACTTTATATAATATTTCAGTCTATCAGAGTTATCATGGAATATCAATAATGAAAATCTACTGAAACATTTTAAATCCAGCATTTTTTCTACTTTATATATTTTTAAAAAATTCTCCTTTATTAGTGGATATCCCAGTCACTTTTTTTTCCATCATAAGTCATCAGACAAGTCTTTGCACAACTGCTATTATAGATAAATATTAGAATTTGCTCTTCCGACCAGACTTTCATCTCCTTAGCCTTTTGCAATCCAGCCATATTGATTTATCTTTAATTTTGTTCTCTTGCCATATAGTCTATGATGGAGAACTTTGAAGTAGGAAAATCTGTAAGAAAAGTGGACCTGTAACCTCAGGCTTTATAGTATGTTAATGTAGATAAACTGTTATTATCAAGGGATTACTTTATTATTTCACTTAGATCTGTTTAATGTTTTAGATTTGCATATGATGTGGAAGAAAAAGGTATTTATAGAAATACTCAAATATATTTTTGTTGAAAGAACTGAGGCCATTAAATGCATAAAGGAAGGAAATATTTGAATTATGGGATGTTGATTAGCAGCCTCAGTAACAACTGTAGGCTAAAACAGCATGGCATGAGCCAAACCACATAATTGTGTAACTTCAATCAATGCAAATTTTTCTGAGTTTCTGTTTTCACATGAAAGTAAGATGTGATAACACTAGTGCCAATATCTACATCTCCTGTAGATTAGATGGTTGTTAAATATTTGTTTATTAGTAAAAGTACAAAGTTAAATAGAATGATTTGAAAGACTCAGCAGTATCTGAAATATTTACAAGAGACTTATCAACTATTAACTATTAATGCACATGACAGGTAATTCTGCAGATCAACCTACCTGGAGCTAAGACATCTCCACATTGCTGGTAAAACATTTCCGAGCATGTCAGAGGATGCTTCTAGATGTTCCTCTTGCTTGGCAGAGATTAGCACCACAGTTTGGAGAGCATGGGGAAATTTATGGACCTCACCATGTTGGAAACACACCACCATCCAGTCCACTGACTGTCTACTCCCAAGAAAACCATGGAGGGAGAATCCATGTGTCTTCTCTGTGTCTGCTGGGAATGGCACCTTCTCCTGTATCAAGCACTGCTACTGGCTGTCTGCCCTTTGGAGACTTACAAGCCTTACATATTAACTTTACCTTCTCAGGATGTTGGATTTAGACTTGAAAGCTACCAGCTTTTCCAAGTTTCAGGTGTGCAGGTGGAAGACTGGGGTTTGTCAGTCTTGATAATCTTGTAGAAAAATTCCCATAATTGATCTCTTTCTGAAAATATAAATTGTCATTTCTGCTTTTGGGAAGAAGACTGACTAAATAGTATATTAGAATGCTATTATAATTTATTTAATTTTATTGTTAGTAGTTATAGTAGTAGTAGGAAAAAAGCCCTCGCAATTAACGCTCATTTACTGTTTTATAAGAATGCAGATGCTTCTCAAGACTTACACTAATTAAGCTTTTTACATTTAAATGTATTTTCTTAATTATTTGAATTGGAACTTTTTTTAAATGTTCTAAGTACTTGGCACCATGCCTCAAATCATAGATGTCTAAACAAAGTACAACATATACTCTTTGCCTCAAAAAATTTAATTTTATTTTTGTAATGCTGTAACAGTTCCACTCCTACAATTATTTGCCTTCTTGAGAACACTATAGTTAACCGTCTTTGCTTTTGAATATAGCTTAGATTTCATGGTTTATTGTTACTATTCGTTTATTTGCTGAGACTATCTCTTCACTAGTATCCCTCTCATCATCTACAACTGCCAAACTCAACCTTCATTTATATAAAAAATCTCTTTCTTAATTACTGAATTAAATCATTAGAAAACTGATACAGGAAAATAAATGACAGAGGCTGACTGGATTGAAAATTAGTCAACTGTAAATTAAATCTTACTTTGCTTGGGAAATGCACTCTTCCTGTGTAGTTACTTTTCTACTCACCTCAAGTTCAAATCTACCTTCTTCACACCCTTGTTCCCATGGTTATTGACAGATCCAAATTGGCATTTAGGCAATTTCATTGCCTAATCTATAGTTCAAATTTTCTTTATTCCCAACTATTCCTTTTCTTGTGAAATATCAGTGCCTTCATTTGAACTTTACACTGTTGCTGGTGCTAAGAGTGTGGTCCAAGAATGAGCAGCAACAGCCTCTCCTGAATACTAATGTTATGTGGACAGAAAGGCTGGTTTGTGTCCATCTCTCATCAATGTAATTAGTGCACTGCAAGCTGCTACCAATTGCTAGGCAGATTCTACAGAATAGAGACATAGAGTCACTGTCTTGAAGTTGTCAGGTGTTCTGATGAAATAGCAAAAGCAAATTGAACAAAGAAAAACACTCAATAGTGAATAATTGCTTGATTTCTTTATATTTTGAATTAAATGATTGTGGAAAATGTCTAGCACCACAGTATCTAGATATCTGTTATAGAAAGCACAGCATTCCTTGAGACTAAAGCACGATGTGCAAGTTACTGGCATAAAAATGGAAGTGTGACAGGCATTTTCTGTTTCACATTCTGTTATCTGCTCCACTTTGAATCATATCCTTTGCATACTGAGCATTATGTAGCTTTAAATGCAGCTGGGTAACAGAAAGCTCAGTTGAGCTTTAGACTTAGACATAAGAATGTTGCTCACTTGAAGCATTCTCTTTATCCACTGATGTCTCTTCCTTGACAAAGAAGCAAGGCATAATTTTCCAGTGTTTTGACTTCTCTATATTTTACTAAAGGAGAAGTAATGGCTTTTCTAAGTTATTAGAAAATTGGAATTTCTTGACTATCTGTCTCTACTCCGTTGGCTTCATGAGTAAAAGGTCAGTATCCATGGATGACAAGAACTATTGACTTTACTTCTTCTCTGCAGTAGTTGTGTTTAATGCTGGACTACCTGAGCCCAAGCGCTGAGAATTTTTATGATTTCTGTTTTTCTGTGAGAAGGATGCTCAGCAGAATTTATTGTAGGAAGGAAAAATGTTATTGTTTTACATGGATAGATAAAACAAAGTAGACCTTTGAGTTCCTGCTGGTGCTCAGTGTAAGGAAAGAAGGTAGGAAGCTCAGCACAGTTCTTTTCTTTTTTTTTTTTTTTCCTGTTTTTGAGACAAGGTTTCACTTTTGTAGTTCAGGCTGGCCCTGTGCTTATCCTTGAACTCATAGCAATCCTCCTGCCTCTGCCTCCCAAGTGCTGAGATTATAGGCATGAGACACCATGCACCTGGAACTGTGATATGTGGTTCTTGTATCTGGTGGACATGAGTCTCCACACCCAGCATTATTGTATGTGATAACCAGGAACTGAATACCAGCCCTTGCACTTGCAAGGCAGGCTCTGGAACCACTAAGCTAAATCCCTAGCCCCCAGCACAGTTCTTTCATCCAAAAGTTTTCAGAAGACTCAGTATTGACTGATAGCCTGGTGCAAGTAATATAACTAATATTTTAAACACTTGGCTTGATATTCAAATTTTCTAACCGTTAGATTGTAAAATAAAGGGTAACCAAAACTTTTCACTTGTTTCATTATATTTCATGATGTTCAACATTGAGGGTTTGTAGAGGTACATGGCACATCTGGAGTCTCACTGTTTCCCATTCCTTGTCCTCTCCCCCCACAAATAAACTTTGTTTCTTCTACACTTCTAACAGTGGAGCCACAGAAAGTACACAGTTCATTTTCTTTCTAACTTGAAAATGTAGAGATTTCATCTCTTTTAATAGGGGAATAAATCTAACAGAAGCCCTTTGTTAAAGGATATTTTTTCCTTCACAAATATTCTTCTAGGGTATTTCCCTTCTATGAAGATTTGCAACAAGCAAAACTCTATGATCATTTATAGTATCTGTGCGACTTGCACTATGTAGCCTGTGTCTGTTTTCCAAGTTCATCACTAGCCTTCACTGATAGACTTTAATGTTAAATAGGCTTCAAAAATAGAACAAAAATAAATTAAGTAACAGGAACACCTATATGAAATGGAAAAATACAAAATCCTAGATTAACACATTTTCATTTTTCAAAATTGAGTGCCAATGACCTGGAAATAAAATTTAAAATAAAACATAATAAGAAAAAAAATGCTGCTAGGCATATGCATAATGTTCAGGTTTTGATGAGATCAACATGATGAGATCAAACATTATTCCCAACTGTTATTATGACAACAAAGAAATGTCTTTTAAATGAAAGGAGAACTGTAAACACGTTTTGTAATGGGGATAAGAAAAGCTAATGTCACTGAATGTGTATGGAATTTTAAAGTGACAGTGTTATTGGTACTTAGTGAAGTCCAAATGACAACAAGCAGCCTAACATTTCCACACACAGCCATATCATTCGTTGATGATCAGTTATTAGTCATGAATCTTAGGCAAAGAGCAAAAAAATATATTTTAGTAAGAAAGTGAAAGTCAATGAAGACAATCAAAGTAATAGCTTCTTAATATTATCAGTGTAGTGAGGATGAACCCAGAAGCTTATAATTAAATTGTGTACATATGGAGACATCTGATAGAATAAACAAGACAAGTAGCCAGAAATAGGTTTAGTGATTAACACAACCCAGTGGCTTTAATAAACAAACTGTCTAATTTCAAGTTTGTGACAATTGGTGAAGGTTGATCTTGTGGTCCAGTAGGCATTCAAACTGTGCAGGATGACAGGATTTAAAGCAGGCAAGGGAATTGCTATAATAGAGCCTCATCATTTGGCAAAGAGTAAAAGTAAACATGAAGAAATTTTGTTAGAAATTCCACACTCCCGATTTTCGCACAGCAGAAAGCAAAATCCTGATCTAAGAATAGATCACTTGTTCATACTAAGGATCAAAATCGGAAACCTAAACAGAGAGTAATGAAAACCCCAAAGAAGAGAACGTCAGAGAAAATAATGTGACCAGTTGTGTGAAAATATTCACTTTTATGCCAGTGTTTATAAGGTGTTGTATTTACTGTTAATAGAAGAGAAAGCTATGTGAATGTCTATGAAATAATATAGTTTACATTGATGCTTCATCCAGAGGTGAAAATAAAATAGATTCCATTTATGCACACTATCTTGTATCTTGCACGTATTTCTGTAATAATTTTCACAAAGATACTATAGACTCTGGGACATTGAAGAATTTGACAAGCAATACAGGCTGTGGCAAATAGGAACTGAAAATCTTAAAGAACAATCACCAGGAAAGATAGACTAAAGCTGACAGACATGAAAATAATCACCCACATTATTCCTTGCCTAGACTACATGGAAGGACAGTGGTGAGAATCTCTGTCACTATGGACAGTCAGGATATTAGAGTTGGTTTTTTCTCAGAAGTAGTAATGAGCATGGCTTTTGAGTTTTTGAAATAGTAACTGTGAGCATATGAGGAAAATGGAGTTTCAGGGAGAAATAAATCAGTTCACCAAAGCATTACTCATCTAAAGAACCTCATTCCCCACATGGAAGGAACTTTACTCTGTGCACAGAACTCTTTGTTACATCCTTCCTTTGTTTTCTCTTTTCCTTAGTTATCATTTTCAGATATTGAGAGACGGTTGCTTCCCTACTACTTATTTAATGGGCCATTGGTCAGGCTGTGAATTAAATATCTAGCATGGACCTTTAACAAATCCCGAAAACCTACTCTGGAATCAGTACCCATCCAAACTTTACTGAATTCAAATCTACATTTTAACAGGATCTCTTGGTGATGAATGGCCATATTAGCATTACAGGCAGTGGTCTACTGTAGGTCAGTTCATCATATTTCTTCACTTCTGCAGCCAAAGAAGTGAAGACCAGGCTGAGATGGCTTCTTTATCTTAGTCTGTCATCAATCCATCTATCTGCAGGCCTATTTTATATCTGCCATGATTCATTCAAAAGTACAAAGGAGCTTGACTCAAAATATAATTCAAATTTAATTCAGGTTTAAAAACTGATGGCATCACATGGGCAGCAAGAGTCTGAGGCCATTTAGTGGGTTGTGTAAGAAAGGTTTCTAGGGAGAGTAGAGGAACCTGGAATCAGATTGGAAATCAGCTTGAGATAAGGCGAAGGAGATGTGCTTCCAGTTTTTATTGTTGTCAGTGGACCAGGTTGAGTGCAAAATCCTGTCAGAGGAAAGACAGTTCCATAATTAGAAATCAAAATCAAAAGTGGGTGTCATGGGCTTTATTAATTTCTATAGGGAGGATGGAAGAGAAAGAGATTAGGTTTAAAAGCTATCAGTGAACATATGTCAAAATTTGGGTTAGTTCTTGAAACCCCTTGGTTTTGAAATTTGACTTTCCGCTGGTTTGTCATCTTGCATTTCATGGTGCTGAAGTGAAATATTGTGGTGATTTCTGAAGGCAGCAGCCTGAAGCTGGAAGAGAAGTTAAAGTTTGGAGTATCTTGGGCAAGAGCACTTGCACTGCTTTGTTTGAGAAGTACAAGTGGTTGCTTTGGTCACTAGCAACGTTGTCTAAGACACTGAATTGGATAGGGAATGTCATGGGAATGACATGAGGAATTGGGTAGGGAGTGTCTAATGCAAATCAACATGCGTGTGATCTTGAGTTAAATTTGGGGTACTCATAAGGTTGGAGACTCCTAGAATTTTTTTTATACCAAAGAGTCAGGGTTGTGTAAATAACTGGTGCTACCACTAGCTATCTGATGTAATCAGACCCATACAGATGAGTCCATAAGTCCATCCACATGCACAGATGAGGAAGAGGTCAAGATACTTTGTGCTAAGAGGGATAAGTGCCTCAAGTTCAGCAAGGTGTGCTGACCCTTGTGATCTGTTGTTAGGCGGCACATTATAGGTAAAGAGTGAACTAGTAATGGTCCACTCAGCTGGGTCATAAATATGATGGCAGAAATTACACAAGACACACAGAGTCTTATCATTAATAATTATGCTGATCAGAACAACTCCCCAGGACTCAACGTAGCCAGAGGAAGAGTAAACTTCTCCAGTGCTGTGATGTTTGCAAGGCACAGAGAACACTTCATGGTAGAGTCAGATAAAACCCAGGGCCTAGTTTGAGGTCTCACAAAATGGCTCTGGTGGCTGAGTTGAGCTTTTAAGAACTCACTTCTATGACCCAAAGCTTTGTGGAGCAGCCCCGTGTGAGAGGGAATCACAGGAAAGCGCCGTGTGTGCTCAGCAGTTTCTACTCTGCTGACACAGAACGTGGAGCTGAGGAGATAAATGCCATGCATCAGAAACCTCAGAAGGTCTCAGGCCATTATGAATTCTTCAGGATCTCCGGGAAGCATGAAAGGAGCTTGTTAGAGTTGCTCCCACGAAGGAACCCAAGCACTTGGAAGAGAGTTTTTACTTATTTATTGATCATTTTGCATTTCATCTGAACTTCATTTCCAGGGTTCTTTCAATTTTAACTTTTTTTTAAGGTTTTTTGGAGACAGGGTCTCACTTTGTAGTTCAGGCTGGCCCTGAGCTCAGCCTCAAACTCACATCACAATCCTCCTGCCTCTGCCTCCCGAGTTCTGGGATTACAGGTGTGAGCCACCACGCCTGGCACTGTGGTATGTGGTACTGGTTGCTGCTGGGTGTGAGTTTCCACACCCAGTATTGTTATGTGGTTACCGGGGAATCGAACCCGGGTCCTTGAGCTTGCGAGACAGGCACCAGAACCACTGAGCTAACTCCCCGGCCCCCTCAATTTTAACTTTGAGACAGGGTCTTTCAAGTCAAAGGTTGTCCAGGCTGGGCTTGAACTTGTGATTTTTCTGTTTGAAACCCCTAGAGTGCTGGATACACACTTCCAGTGTGCTGCCACACCCAGCTCTAGAGACCTTTTGAGTGTAAAAGTTTCCCAGACAGACAACTGGAAAATAACACCATATACATAGGTTTTTGTAAAATGTGTGGATTAAGATTATAAACCTATAAATTTTATTTGTGAGACCTCTGTAAATGTAGAGGTCTCAATGATCTGATGTAGAGCCTCAGGTGTGTGGATACTGGTGACACACAACTAGCTTCTGCATCCAAAACTCTTCTTTTGTCCTTTCCAGTCCTGCCCGACTCTCTCCTTTCTGTGGATACTCACACACTTTGGGAAAACTATTCTGCACCATGTTTTTATTTGTAAGCTTTTCATTCTGAGAGCTTCAGACTACAAGTGCCTCTCCCACACTAATGACTGAATTGACCTCTTAGCTGTGGCACAGGGTTAAGCTTTTGCTTATAATCCTGAGTTTCGGGACCTTTCAGGGATAGTAAAGGGATAGGTAGCAGTAGCAGCGAGTAGGATCCCACTGAGCTCAAAGTATTTCACAGTACATTGCTGTTTCCTCTATGCTTTTTGCTTATCTTCTCATTAATAGTTTTTGCATCACAAGAGAGCATACCATGGCTTTACTTCATGTACAAAGCATGTCTTTCTCTGGACCAAATAGTTGTCCATGCTTGCTTGAGGCACACAACCACTAAGTCAGAGAGTGAGTTTCATCCTTCTGAGCTTGTATCAGAGAAGTTTGATGCCTCTCCCCGATATCAACTTAGGGCAGTTACATATATGAGGGGTCTTAGTTGACTTCAAATGCATCCTAGAGGGGCACATTTGAAAACATAAGCAGGTTTTAACTCAGCAAAACCAAGCTAAGGAAATGAAGAAATCCCTTCTCTTCTGCTGGGTGTGCTCCTCTAGAGATCCTGCTCAGAATAAGAGTCAGGATGACTTCTGTATAGAGTGGGAGAGGACTCCCCCCACACTGATGTGAGTTGTTAGTATTGATGGCAGTGCGCATGGTTACCAATAGAGATTTATTATATTTCTTACATAATAAGTGTTTTGGGGAAGAGCAGGAAGACTAATGAGTAGGTGTGAAAGTGGTTCGACAGCACAAACTGGAGAAGAGCTGGCATTTTCTCTAGGGTTAACAGGTGCAGCAGGAATGAAATATTTCAAAGAAGGGAATGAGCTCATGTGGGTTGAAGTCACCACACAGATCCGAGGACAGAGCACCACTCTTTCTTGTCAATTTGTCCAGACATGAGACTCAGCTATGAAAAAGTTGTGTGACCTACAAGTTGTCAGCAGCCAAACAAAGAACAAACTCCTTCAGATATTTTTTTATTATTTTCCCATCATCTATTCAAATATCTTTAACATTTGTTTATCTTCTATTGTATAAATTATTTATTTTATAGTTGTTTCCACTTTAGAATTGCCTAGGAGGTGGCTGTAATAAATAACCACACCAGGTATTTTTGTTTTGGGAGGAGATGAGTGAATCATTATGGTTATGTATTGAAGTAGGCTCCTATTTTTTCTGAAAGAATAGAATAACATTTATTTTTAAATTTTATTTACTTATATATTTTTGCAGAAATGGGAACCAAACTTGATCTCTTATGCTTTCAAGGTAGGCATGGTACCACTTGAGCTAAATCCCCTGCCCTAAGTTTGTTCTTTTGTTGTTGTTGGTCTAATGAAGAGCCACATTCCTAGTGACATATGAAAGCAGAAGGAGATATGAAACTTTGAAAAATAACTAAGAGATTTTAGAGCAGCAATTTAAAAAGATAAAAAAATTAAAAAAACTTAGAATACCTAAAGACCTACTGTAGTTTTGGGTGAGACTGGAATCAACTTGACGGATTGAAACTGCTTTAAATTAGGTGTTGCATTATTGCATGTGTGATTTGGGATAATTTCTAAAATAATTTAAGTGTCCGTAAAAGACCAGGTAAACAGGACCTTTGAAAGAAGGAGGAGATAATTCTCAAGTACACTAATAGGTGCCCCATTCCAGCAGGGATGAGTCAGCTGCCACTAAAAGGAGTGTTGCATATAACAAGAGCTGTGAACTGCGCTGGGATTGAAGGTTTTTGCTCTCTGTTATATTCAGAGGGGAGAGCTGTCCCAGCGCTCATCTCATTGTGTGCAACAAACCTAGTCATTTGCTTCCAGCTCAAAGGTCATGTCTGGTGCCACGTATGAGAGTAGAAGGTATCTGGAAAAAGACTTTATTCTTTTTTTTGGGGGGAGTGGATTGTTCAAGTTTCTTTCATTTCTGATCTTCTTATAATTAGGAATGACCCATTTGAATTGAGTAATCCTTGGACATGTTTGTACTTTTATGTGAAAGAAAAGGAAAACTAGACTCACTCTACTGTAAACATGTCAGAACACTTGTGTAACACATGTAACTACAGGTCTATGTTTCACATCTCACATGGGGGTGATAAAAGGTCTGTGTATGTTTCATTCCCCTTTCTAAGTGTGAATGTTCCTGAAATGTCAGTAACTTATCAAAGTCTTGTGTTTCACAATTAAAAATATATATCAAAAAATGACATCATAAATGCAGCATAACATTTAACAGTTGAGGTCTTCTAAGTTTGTTTTTTACTATTATCCCTTTAGTCTCAAAAAAAATAAAATTTATGTAGTACTATCATTTAAAATCACCTTAGCTGATCATTTTCTTTACAAAAATAGAAACAGATGAGTGTATTAAAGAAATATAAATGCATTTAGTATCTAACATAAATAATAAAAATAGCATGTTATTTTTGCTGCTTTCTATAAGGATTTATACAATATTTGAGTATTAGCCTCACGATAGTGGAAAATGCCATAATTCTTTTGCTCATGTGCAACATCATTATCTCTTTGGTTTGCTGTTCTGTTTTCATTTTTTCATTGCTTAAGTAGTGGGAATGTTTGAGTGTTTGATGCAGCTTCTTGAAGAATTTAGAAATCTTTTATTTAAAAAAATGATATCTGCTGAACAGAAATCTATTCGCTCTAAAACATTTTATATTATATCTACTCTGTTCTCTCTTTTAGCTATGTATGAGTTGTTTTCTGGTATTAAGAAACATGAATTACTTGGGGCAAAATTTTTTTGAAGAGCGTATTTTTGACTAATCTAGATTGCAGGAGACACTTCAAAAGTATTGTCTATGCCCCAAGTTTTAGTTCTATAACAAAGTCTTGCTCTGCTGTGTGATTTTATTTCTATTCCAGTTTATCCTAATACATGCCACTAAGACTTTACTTTTTAAGGAGAAAGAAATGTCCACTTCTGTTTCAAGGATTATATCTATCTTCATCTGTTCTGGACTCTATTTATTCACTTTTGAGTCATGATGAACCAATAGATTATTACCATTTATTCCTGCTTATACTTCTTTGTTTTCTTTGTATGTCTTTTCTTAGCAAATAAATAAATTCACTTCTGCTTTAATAATAAAAATACACATTATCATTAGTTCCCCTTTCTCTCTTCAGATCTTGCCTTTGTAGCTAATAGTACAATTTTAGCAATATTTAAAATTTTCTCCTTTCAAGCTTTATAGTAAGATTAATAATAAAATATAATAGGTTTGACTTTTGAACTAAAGCCTATGTGGTTGTGTGAAAAATTCCCCATTTTTCATATTTCTACCATGCAATAGTAGTCCATAAAACATACATTTGATAGTTTAGTTTGCTTAGTTATGATCATATGTAATAAACATTTTTACTGACTGGATATAAAATTAATAAGAGTTGGAAATCTTTGTTTTTAAGCTCTGAAATCTTGCAGTTACTTTTTCCCAAAGTACAACTTTTGATCCTGCTTAATATTCAAAATGGATTTCTATGGGCTGGGGATTTAGCTCAGTGGTTCCAGCACCTGCCTTACAAGCTCAAAGTCCTGAGTTCGATCCCCAGTAACCACATACAACCTACAACCACATTCCAGGCATGGTGACTCACACCCATTAACAATCAGTACCACATACTTCAGTGCTGAGTGTGTTGGCTCACTCCTGTAATGCCAGCACTCGAGGCAGAGGCAGAACTGCTGTAAATTCAAGGCTTTCCTGAGCCGCATAGTGAGTTCAGGACCACCCTGAAATACAAAGTGAGACCCTGTCTCAAAAAAAAAAGGATTTCTAGGACTTGGGCCCTAACATACTAAAGTCTTAATAATAAATATACAGTTTCCTTATCCATAAGGTCTTTTAAAAAGATGCTGCTACTTAGGAAATGATAATGATTCACATTATATAGTGGCAAAATGTTTTGTAAGTTATTGTTGGTTATGACGTGGAAGTCAGATCATGCATCTAATAGATTTTAGAGTTAAAGTAAAAACTAACAAAAATAAAAGAAAAGAATTGAAGACCATTGTTTACTGCTCAGCACATTTACCAAGGTATTATAAGAGAAGAGGATCTCAAACAAGATGGCAGAGCGTTCAAGAATGAATAAAAAGAAAAAAAAAAAAAACCCAGAAACTAGGACTTTGTAATGGAAAAATACTTTTTAATGCTCAAACAATGGAAGGAAATATTAAGGAAACATTAGAAAAAATAAAATTTAAATGACAACTAAGCCTTCCAGGTGGAAATAAAGGGAATCATTTGGAACCAATTAAATTGTTTGAGAATAAAAGTCAAATTAAAAAAATGACCATGGAAGTCATATCTTAAATCAATGGCTGAAAAATGTTCATTAGGTTTAAAAATATGTTAATTGAGACCAAGCCATTCACTAAATATTTTCAAAGGACAAAAACAAAATGAAACAAAGAAAACCCAAAAATCCAAAAATCCAAAAACAAAAACAAAACCAAAAACAACAACAACAAAACAACAACAACAACAACAACCAAACACACACCTCATGAAATTACATGTGTGCCTAGCAAGCCCAATCAGCTTCAGTATCTGAAGTTCATGAAAGATACAAAAAAAAAAAACCAAACAGACAAACAACAACAACAACAACAACAACAAGGAAATAGATGAGATTTCTCTTTAAAAGGAAATGTATATGTGACAACGAACAAAAGGAAATGAAATTGACAGGAGTCAAATTAGTAGGGCTCTAACAATATGTGGTTTAAAGAACAACTGGTGTGTTCCATAAGAGTGCTGCTACTGACACTGGAAATGACTCACATCCCCACGATGTAGGTATAGAAAGTAATCTGGTAACAATTTCCATCTTCCAAGGAAAGTATGTTTGCTGGTGCCCAATTCAACTGTTCCCACAGAAAAGAGTGGGAAAGAGAAAAGTGGTTCCTTAAGTCTGTAAAATTCTCCCATTTTCCAAAGAAGTTTTTTGCTTAATTTTCTCTTTGATGACGGTGTTAGTGGCCCCAGGCTCGCTTTGCTTATTGGTTATGTTTTGTGGGTCAGATAACATGTTTTTATAAATTAAGAGATCTCCAAGAGTATTGACAGTTATGGCTGACTTAAACACTCTCACTTGTCAAGTTTAAAATGAAATTTTTCACTTAAAAAAGTGATGCTTTCAATTCGATGTCATTGCTGGTGGAACATACGTGTGATTGAAACAAGTAAGAACAACTCTAAGAAGGGAGAGAAAATAAGATGTTTGGTAACCAAAAGAAGCCACAGTAGTTTTCATAACTATTTCATTTTGGAAGAGTTTACATTCAACTTCTACCCCCTTTGGACAAGACACAAACATGTGAGTTGTTTTTGTCATGAAAGGTGAGCAGGACTGGTGTATGTCAAATTAAAAGGAAGTGTTTAGTATTTCTTTTTTTGTATGTCTTTTCCATTCTTGCTACAATAATTCCAAGACTGAAAGTTTCCATCAGTTTGGCTTATATGTGAAGAAAATGTGAAACGGACCCTTCTGCCACTTTGAAATAAAAATAAGCCTTAGTATAACAACAAAGACACCTTTTTGGGGTTGGGTGGGGGTACCTGGGATCGAACTCAGGACTGGGCACGATGCCACTGAACTAAATCAGAGCCCAACACAGGTGGGTGTTTTAAGCAGTATGTCATTACTACATAACGCAGCTCATTCCAAGTCTTATATTCCATATTAGTTATGGCTGACTTAAACACTCTCACTTGTCAAGTTTAAAATGAAATTTTTCACTTAAAAAAGTGATGCTTTTGAAAAGTGTAGTTTGTCTGCTTTCCTTTGAAGTTCTTTTTAGCCTTCTCCTCACTGCATCCTTTCTCTGTTAGGTGCACAGTAGTAAAACTGGTTCATGATTTTCAGCAAACACAGGATAAAGTGGTGTTTTAGTATATATTTTAAAGATATTAAATATTTCATTATTGTTGCTATTATTATTATTACTATATACTCCCTCTTTTTCTGAATTGAAGACACTTTTCTTTGTGTCTCGTACTTTTCCTTGGGACCTCTATACATTTTCTTTTCTATTTCATATATCTTAAATTATAGTATTCTGCCATGTTCCAAATCTCTTTTATTTCTCTGGAAAAAAATTTTCATTTTTTTTATGTTTAGCAGTGTATGGAGGGTTTGTATTTATAATCTCTGTTGTAGAGCATTTTTCTGAGTTATAGGAATCACAGCCACACTCTCTAGAACATCACACTTACACCACAAACTCAGCATATCCAAAGCAAACTTACATTTCCTTTCCAATATGTTTCCGTTGTGGTCTGTCTTTCTTGGTGAACATTTCTACTAAGCTTCCACCTGGTGGCTAACCTTGCCAACTTTGGGATCTATATGGATTTTGTTTCCTTTTCCCCACCACAAATATTTAAAGGCGCAAGAAGGCTGTTTGGTCTAAATCCTTAATGTGAACAATCCGATTCGTTTCCGTTCTCCTTGCCAGCTACTTTTTTTCTGAGACTTTGTTATTTCTTATTTGGCGTCTGCGCAGCTCCGCACCACTCTGTTCTATTGTCATCCGGAACATGTTCTGCGCTGTGGCCGCGCCATCATAGTCATGTAGAAATGTAGAAGCTGGTGCGGATTATGCTTCTCGAATTTCTTCAAAAGTTCCTCTTTTCACAAACAGGATTACATATGTGCTCTTTGTTGTATTTATAAAGATTTTTTTTTTTTTTGGTTATTTCTAACACTACCTCAAAATTCTTGGCACATTTTCCCTGTGTGAAAATGCACAATGTATATCAAACCCTGCATTTCCTTATTCACTTTTTTGCGTGTGTTTTTCCTCTATCAGTATTATTTTTTCTTCACTTGACAAAAATGTTTATTATTCAATTAACAAACAATTTGCTTCCTCTTATTATTCATTCTGCTTTTTTACATTCTTATCTCTCCTCTCCAGTAGTATTGTCCTGAGTGATTTTCTCTTCCTTTATTTCTCCCTGTCTAGTTTCAGATCTCTAACTGCAAAACCTGCTATTTGTATTTTTGTGTTCCCGATATTTATGAGGCACTAGTAAGGAGTCCAACGTTTGTTTGTTAATAAAACGTACCATTTTTTTTTTTATGAGGAAACTTGCACTGTGCACAAACTTGCTAAGACTAACATTACGTGTGCTTTGAACTGGGTAACAAAAACAAAGTTATTCATGTATTCATCAATTTCTTTGACAAGGAAGATCTGAAATTTCAGATCCTTCTGAAATAATCTGAATGCCAGGAGCCTGTTAAAATATTAAAATATTTCTGTATACATTAGTTCTTCCAGGTTTTATTCTCCTTAAAGATATTTCAGATAAATTAGCCTCATGTACATATCTCTGCTATGTCATTTCCCCCCTGTTCCCTGCAGGATCCCAAATGAGAAACCTCTCATTATTCTCTGCAGTCCTGTTCAGCCTTATTAAAATTATCTCTGCTCAGTCAAAAGACATGACATTTTAGGCCCATAAATTTGATGAAGCATCTCTATTTAATAGGCCAGAAAAAGCTTCTTAGTAATTTTCATTTTACACATTTGAGGAGCTTATTCAGGAAGAATGATGTGGATCTCACTTAATCTAGCTTTCCTTCTTACCTACCTCCCAGAAAGTAAATCTGTGGTTTCTCTGATAACATGTAAGGACATGATTACATTTCTTCTAGTCTGTCTGATAGTGACTATTACTACAATCAATACTTAAGGTAAAATTTAGGTAATTATCTGGTAACTCTTAATCGGTACAATTCCTGGTAACAAATAATCATTCAAATTTCAAATGTATTTACTGAACTAACTGCTCATACACAATCTATGGAATTTACACTATGATGGTATTTTTCTTTTCTGGTATTGAGGATCGAACTCAGGACTTTGCTCATGCCAAGTGGGCGTGGTGCCACTAATCTAAATACCGGGTTCCCATGACAGATTCTTTAATCAAACTAAAATACAATGCTTACCTATAAAATATAATAAACTAGGATTAATGAATCCCTAAGATTCTGTAATATAAATCATCTGTGTTATAAATGAACATGAGTATGTTCAAGTATACTATAGAAGATAGTTTACTGAAAAGATTAAACACATACTGCTTCAAAAATCCTCATAACTGTCATAAATATGCAAAACACAAGCTGAAATTTTAAAATGAAAATCTCATATCATTACTTGACAATAGCACCATGTGATGGGATTGAGCACAATTTAAAGGAGATTTGTGGGAGGTTGCAGCCTTTTAGTTATTTGGAAGTTCAACATGAGTAAAAAAGGTATTTTAGTCATGTACTTTTTATTGTCCATAGGACAACCAAATGATTTAAATACAGAGATTACCGCTATCAGGAGGCAAGGTAAAGAGATCTCAACTCAATTGAAAAAGTAAGAGATATTTTAATCACCTTTGAGAATGGCATATTAATTACACACTTTGATCACTTAGAGTTTGTTTTTCTTTTCTGTAAAGGGTGACTATTAATGGGGGCTTTCTAGGGAAGAGAAATAGAACTAACAGAGGTGTGTGTGTGTGTGTGTGTGTGTGTGTGTGTGTGTGTGTGTGTGTTGTGCAGGTTAGTCACTCCACATCTGCACCACATACTAGGCAATGGAGACAGGAATGCTGAACACACAGAAGTCTGCAGTGGTTTCTTTTTGCCCAAGGAAGCCAGACTTACTGTTTGACTCTGACCGGCCATTCACTGGGTGAGACTCATTCTATCATGCATACTCAAATTTCACCTCTTTAAATATTAATCTTTTCCCAAACTACCATCCATTGACACATAAAACTAATATTTATGATAATTCACATGTGAGGTGTCGGAACACTATGTTTTCAGGGAAAATTTGAAAATTCTAAGGATTAAAATTAAATATGCACAACAGAGTCATGTCAGGGTTGACCTTAAATATTTCAAGATTTGTTATATAGAAGATGCTTAATTCATTTGGTAACATTTATTTTTTCCTCATCTTGCTTAAGGAATATTAGAGAATTGTGATATATTAGGAAGATGAGAAAAGGAAGGAAAGAGAGACAGAAGAGAAGGAAAAGATTGGAGAGGAGTGTGGAGAAGGAGGAGGAAGAGAGGTAAAATGTCATTTTTAACTTCTAGTACTGAGAAAGCACACATTTAGGGCTCAGTGCAAGAAATAAATCTCTAAGAACATTTTTTTTCTGAAGATTTAAGAGTATTTCACAAAGACTAAGAATTCTTTTTAATAAGAAGGCTTGAAGTAGTTGTGAGTTGATGTGTAGGTTGTAGAAGAAAATAGAATAAATGATCCTCATGATCTTTCTTGTCTCTTCATTTTCAATTCAAAGATGCTAAGTATTTATTTCTGCAGATTTCTTTAAAAGATGTATAAAGAAATGATTTTAGTCATTCCCTTGTGTTCAGAGAAGATATAGACAATACAACGCTGTATTTTACTTAAAAAAAATCCTCAATATAAATTGTAAATCCTAAAGAAATTTAATAGTGCAAGAAATATGTCCAAATAAAATAGCACCCAAATTTTGAAGTGCAGTTGCCATTATAAGAAAAAGTGAACTCTAAAAATTGGATTGATTTTTTTTTTCTTTTCCTCACTGTTTGGCATAGGCAAGAAAAATAATTAGAACAGATTACTAACACCTAGATATTAGCACTTGTACAGGAAATGGAACAATTTTTTTCAACAGCGTGTTATATTATTTTTTGTAAGCCACAGATGTTAGTTGTTTTCACATCAAAATAATGATGTTAGTCATATTTCTTGGAAAAGCATTTTTAAAAAGCTTTTGAGCAGATGAAATGGGAGATGTGTTCATTAGAAAAAAATGAGAACTCTCATATTTTCTGAGGATGCAGTGAGCAATAATTTTTGCTGATAGCATCTGAACAGATATTTTAAGTGCTAGCTAAAAAGTGGACAGAAACTGCCTTGAAGTACAAAGTAACCAGTAAGAAATGATGTAACATGAAGTAAAACAAACAAACAAAAAAACCCTAAAGTAACAAACTTTTTCAAAGGCCAGAATCCAAAGCATTTCCAAGAGGATAACAGACTGCACTTGAATTCACATATTTTACATTTTCTCTTAAAATATAATCTACATAAGAAAGAATGAATGTAGTATAAAATGTTATCCTCTATAATTCACCAAATATGAATACAACTAAGTCAATAAAAGTCATTTCACAAGTGGAATAAGGCCAGTGCACAGAATGCCCCCTGGTCTTCCTCTTTCAGAATAACTCAGGGTTTTTTCCAGGAACTATCCTTACTTTACAGTTCAAAGAAAACAAACACAAGTATGACTGATACTGCTTTTCCTTACATGTATGTCTGACTTCCTCTCAACCTTTACCCATAGAATCATTCTAAGGTAATAAGAATCTCTCCCATAGGTGATTGTATGCAAATATGAGAAAGCCGCACTTGCGGGGAATATTTATATCTAATATACTTTTGTGCAGGTGCTGCCCGACTGGTTTTGAAAGGAGGAAATCAACTGATTCTGGTAGAGAGGTGTACTGACGTGCTCACGGCCTGTATCCTCAATGACTCGAGGTGACGTGATTTCACCTCACCTATTTGGTAACTGCGTATTTAGAGTACATCTGACTTAACTTACATTAAATTACATTAGATTTGGACATCATGCTTATTAACAAACTGAGCCATCTTTTCTTTATAATCTTCCCTCTGCTGTTTACTGAGTTGTCTTGTATTTTTCTATAAATATGTGGAATTCTTTTTGTAATCTGGCTTTAATTTTTTCATTGATAATTGCTATTTTAAATGTCTCCCAACAAACTTTAGACTTTTTAGTGACATCTTTTAACATACAGAAGTCTTGCATAAGAAATTGAATTGTTCTATGATACTTATTTCATTGTTTTACCTTTTATATTTCCATTTCCAGTCAGTATAGAGTTGGTCTTTATGTATGTCATGTGGATGGCAATTTTTTTTTCTGTATAATCAGATAATCTGTTTTCCGTTTTGCAGTTTTGTTAGACTTTATTTTTGCAGTTTAAAAAATTCACCAAAGAATTTGGTTGAATGGGAAATTTTCTTCTTATTGGTTTTGGTTATAAAGTTAATTTCTTTAATTGATATGAAATAGTTTCAATTTTTAGTCTATTCTTATATCATTTTTATAAAGCTGTGCATTTCAAAATATTTATTCATTTCACTCTAAATTCAAGTAAGCTTAATATTATTAGTAAAGTTTCCTTAATATTATTATATTAGCTATCTGATATCAAATGATATTTTTCATTTATATTAGTAATGGTTAATTTTTTTCTTAACTAGTCTTGCTAATTTTATTTTTAATTTATTTTTACAAATAACTAACTTTAGAGTTTTGTTGATTTATCTATTTTCTGTTTCAAATAGCACTGTTTTTGTACTTACAAGTTGTTTCTGTTTTGATTTTGCTAAGATACTTAGTTATCTGAGTTAAAATCTAAGATGTATACATACAGTTAAATTTCCTCCAAAACATTTCATAATGCATACTTTGTTGTTATTAGCACTTAGTGCAGATAGTTTGCATTTCATGATTTGCCTCTGACTTATAAGCTGTTCACAAGAATACTACCTTATTTTCTATTTATATATTATTTTATTTTCAAGCACTCTCAGATGTTTTCTGTTTGATTATAATCTTCTAGCTTAAGTCCTTTGAAGAAAACATTTTCATTTACAATATTTTGTGATTCAGAAAATATCCAAACAGTGGAATATTTCATGTTATAAAATGAATGGAAGTTTAACACTTATATCAAGCTTAATTTAACCAAATTTGTGAATCATAGTTTTCAGTTTCTAAATCCTAGCTTTTCTTTCTCTCTCTCTCTCTCTCTCTCTCTCTTTTTTGTCATACAGAGGATACAAATAAAGGCCTTTGTCGTCTTTGCTACTTCTGCAGCACCCATTTTCTTTTCAGTTTTTATTCTAATATAGGTCTCACTAGACCTGTACTATTTATTTCATTTGCTTTGTGAGACAGAGTCTCACTTTGTAGTTCATCCTAGCCCTGAACTCACTATGTAGCCCAGGCAAGTCTCAAACTCACAACAATTCTCCTGCCTCTGCTTCCAGAGTGCTGGGATTACAGGAGTGAGCCACCAGCTAGATCCATAAGTTATCCAGACAAAATGTGAATTTTCAGTCATCTTGGCTCAGCCTCCAGAGTGCTGCATATACCAGTTAATCCCTAGATATTAGGGATATAATTCATAATTTATGTTATATTATATTTATATATATTATATTATATTGTATATTATATTATATTTATAATTATAAATTATAAACAAAAATTAATTGATTTTTAGTTTCAAAATTTTTACTGATGGTTTTCTCCTGTTTAATTTTTTGTTCAAATTCTCATTTCACTAGAGTTTTGCCTATTTTTGTGGCATGAGAAAGTTTAATTCAAAATATTATTTTACATATATATATATAAATTTATGATACATATAATCAACTCTTGTATAGTTATGAAATATCCTCCTGACCTAATAATAGGATATTCCACCTCTGATTCTGGTATTCTGGCATAAATATAAACATACTAGCATTTTTATTTACCTTTTGTATTTTATATATTTTCATGTGCTTTAGTTTTATATGTATGTGCTATAGTTTTGATTTTCTATTTCATTATATTAAAAAGTATCATTAGGGAGGGCAGGGAAAGGAGAAAAATGAGAATCAAAATGTGTCATGTACAAGTGCAAGTTCTCAATGTTAAAATGTGATCCTATTGTTTGTATAAAATGTAGCAACCAAATCAATTAATTAAAAATGTCTATTTCAAGGACCATTCATTTTATTTTTCTGCATGTGTAGTTTGACAATTTTAGCATTTTACTGAAACTATCCAATTTACCTATTTTTAATGCTTAATAATGGCTCTGGTTGCCTAAAAATTTATTTTTTAGCTAATAGATTTCTACAGAGTTTTTCTATTTTTATTCTGTTTTCCTTTTTGCTTATTCCTTAGCTTTCTAGTTATGGATGTGTCATTGTTATTTCAGTGGTCTTTGTGGATATTATAAAACATGTATAATAATTTGTTTTCTGACACCCAGGCCATACAACAGTAATAACTGCATTTGTAAATCCTTCATTATTCATAATAATATTGAAATATATTTATTTTAAATATTTTTCAAGTCACACTAAGCATTATCATTAATATAAATTAGAAGTCATATTAATTCATGTTATTGACATCATCAAATATTCCATTGTGATCTATTATTTGGCCATTCTTTCATCTTTCTGGCATTAATTTTTTTTCTATCTACCTGGAGAACATCTCCTCTTTTTACCATCTTCCTTTACCTTATTTTTATTTATTAATAGTTTTATTTTTTAGTATTTATTTTAGCTTTTGCTTGTCATTTAATCACTCAAATTTTTTTATGGGGATGTATAATTCTGGCTACCTGTAATTTTCCTTTAAACTTGGAAATGTTACTCCCAAATTTATTCAACTTCAAGGATTGTAATTGTTAAGAAATCAGTTGAGAGTCATGCTAACCCTCATTTGAAGGAAAAGTGTTGCCTAAATCTTTTTACTTTTGTTCATGGAACCTGTGACCTTGCTTTGATCTGCCAAGCTGTGTTTGCCTTCACGTTTATTCACTTGAGAAAAATTTTTCAAAGATACAAAGAATACTTCCTGACAAATGTGAGCACCTCTCCATGACACATGATTTAAGTCAACAGTGATGACATTCGTACCATGGTTCAGGTTTCTATGAAGTAGTTTAATTCACTAGTTTCATATAGTACTCAAGGAAAACAATCTCATTTTTTGGAAAGAAAAACTGAAGCATAAGTAATTAGTCCATGTTTAAACACCTAAGTTATTTTTCCAGGAATAAAATGAGCTTGTATTAAGGTCCATGTGCATTAATTTCAAGAAATTTAATCTATGATACATTTGGAACAGTGAGGTCATATTTTCATTTTGGTTAAATGAAAATAGCTAGAAATATCAAATAAGTGTGACAAATTAGGAAAAAGTGCTTTTTACCATCCTCCATGTGGGCTTCAATTTTGATTCTTACACTAGTAGGCTCCATGATCTTTTATAATAATAAAAATAAAACCCTTGGGACCCAAAGCCTCATTTCTAATTGAGAATGTTGTTTAGATGATCCTTATTTTCTCTGGTTGGAGAAGCTGGTGAATGTAATAGTCTTTTAAGCAAACTGCTTTGTCAGGTACAGAAGCTGTGTGCTTACGGAATGCGTGATGAACACACTTCCAGTCATTTCCAGAGATGTGAGAAAAGGCTGTCGTGAGCGTCATCTTATTAGACACACTCTTTCCAGATCCCTGAACATTAGCGTTGATCTTCTCAGAAATCTGTCTGGCTTTTTGCATCTTGTTAGAAATGAGGCGCCTAAAATGTAATACATTTTTACAGTGCAACGCAACTAAATTGGACAGTGGGGGCCTGCTGTCTTTATGACAAGCCACCTCTGAAATTACAAAAGTCTCCAAGAGTGCATTCTATTTTCCATCTCATTCTATGCACATTACTATTAAACAATCATTAGATTTCTCTGTACACATTTACAAATTCATCTCTTAATTGCAATGCTCTTAATTACATGCGGTTAAATCTCTCTGTCTCTCTCTTTCTTTCTTTTTTTTTTTTTTAAACAGGGTCTCACTTTGTAGTTCAGGTTGGCCATGAGCTCAGCCTCAAAGTCACATCACAGCAATCCTCCTGATCTCTGTCTCCCAAGGGCTGAGATTACAGATGTGAGCCACCACACCCAGCAATGTGGTATGTGGTACTGATTGCTATTGGGTGAGTGTCTCCATACCCAGTATTGTATGTGGTTACCAGGGGATCAAACCCAGGCTTTATGCTTGCAAGACAGGCACTGGAATCACTAAGCTAAATTCTTGGTCCTGTCTGTGTTTTTCTGTGATGCTTATCTTGCCACTCAAGCTTATGAATATAGTTGCATATTTTTTCCTCCATTTTTGGCAATGATTGTAATGATGTTGTCTAAGTTTTTCTAATTTTGAATTTTTATTTTTAAGATTAATTAATCAATTTGTCTTGAAATGGTGCTAAAGAATTCTTAATTCAGCTAAAGACTTCTTTTAGAGTAGGGATACAGCAGTTTTTTTTAATATTATAAAATGTAACAGTAGTAAAAAATCAGCAGCACAATAAGCTGAACCTGGAGGACATAGACAGATGTGCTAGTGTGTTTTTTGAACACAACATAATTTTAATTTTCTTGTGCAAAGGGCTAAGTACAGACAATAAGTAGGCTAAAATTGCTCATGCATGATTGCAATGCGAACAAGCTGATCCATGTTCTACTGAGAAGTGTAGAGATAGTAGGGTCTGATTTTCACTTGCAGTTGGTGATGTTTTAGAGCATAAGAGAGTTTTGATGGCCTTTCTGCTTCCTGTAACAACCTGGCACATTTTAGGAATAAATAAAGTTGGACTTGGAGTTCATGCCATTAGTTTCTTGACGACTTTAATTCAGATCATAAAGAATAATTTCAATATTTCATGTATTCATATATATGACTTTTTAAAATGTTCTTCCAGAAGAGTTTAGGCGATATGGGTAGCTGATGCCTTATTCATAAGCTATTTATTTAAAAAGTTATAAATTTCCTATTAAGTATTAGAAGCAGACAAGATGATTATTTGGCAAGATTAAAAAGTCATTCTTTCATTTCATGAAGGAATAAACTTATAAGAGTGTATAACCGCGTGGCTCTAGAGACCTGTTTACTGCTGACCCAAGTGGACATTCATCCCGACATCGAGGTTGTTTATAAAGATGAGTTGTCTGGAGCCTCTTTGGCCGGTAAACTTTAAGCACTACTTGTCTCAGCCTCTGAATACTCCCCGGGCATCGGGATCCCCCCCCCCCCGCCCATCCACTGTGTGAGATAACAGCAAGACCAGCCTTAAGAACCGGTGACGGCTCATAAATTAGCATCTTCAATGAAAGGCTGGCTTTTATTGTTAATTAAGAAATTTTTTTTTAAGGATACTAAAGTAATATAGGTGCAATTTGCTTTAATTGCCTGGTGAAGATATTGTGGATTCCTGTCTGTCCTTCGGGAATAAATCCACAGACCCTGTCGTCAGCCAGTTAGAATCTGTGCTAGTGAAGAGAAGAGCAGTTTGTTCCTTCATCACCCCCTCAGCTCAGGGCCACAAGGGACAGTGCTGGTCCAGAACCTCCCCATGCGGAGCATGACAGGTGTGAGCCTCGGCTGCAGAGTCACATGCTGCCTGACGCAGGGCTGTCTTGCACGGCCTTCTCTGAACACGAGGAGATGCCCCTGCCTGAGGGTCTGAGACCGACTGGCCTGTAGATGTGGGATTCCGGAGGAGACGGTTTTGTAGCATGAGGTGCTGCAAATCCACGTGGAGAGGTTGGATGCGCGAATGTGGAGGAAATTGTCAGAGGCAATCGCCGGCAAATTACCTGTTGCTTTCTGAAGGACCAGGGACTGAATTGAGGGTCGGTCCGGAACTACGTCCCAGACCTTTTTATCATTATTGATATATATGTTTTTTGAGGCCTTGTCTCTTTCAGTTATATGTTCCCCTGTCTCAGCCTGTACTTGCCCCCTCCTGCCTCACGCTCCCAGAGTGTAGGTGTTACAGGCACGGGCCTTCAGCGGGGCTCAGGGCAACTTGAGGTGCTATAAAGAAGCGAGAGACGGAACTCACAGTCATACATACGTGAGCTATGCACATGGGAGAAACTGATAAAGAATATAATCCACAGATTGCTCTCTGTTCGTGGAAACTATGGAGTCACTGCCTCTCTAGAATGAGTGCTAGAGCCTAAAGGTCTTCACGATAGACAAGATTAGGTCTCCTCTGGGATTATTCAACTGGGACCTTATCTCTTGCAAAAATCATGTGAAGCTTAGTGCTGGATATATAAATGAGAATCATAGCAAACCAATAAATGAAGATGCTCACCCTTGAGAAGCTCTCTACTTCATGTAGAACTTGCACTTTGGCTGTTATAAGGTGTATTTAGGTTCTCAGAGCCTCAAGAATGAATTGCATGTTCAGTGATTTTGATCAGATATTCCTAACAATTGATTAGGGCAACAGAAGAGAAAGCTGTATCTGTGAATATTCCCCAGGTATCACAAAAGAACTATTATTCATTGTTCTGTTTTGAACATATTCTTAGAGGAACAAATAATTTTATGATCTAATATTTCTGAAACTCATGAAATCCTTGACACAACATATTTCAGACATATGGCCAAAATCAGCAGGTTGGGAAAAGTAACATGTCATTGTAAAAATGTCTAAAAAAATTATGCAGAAATTATTCAGAACAAAGAGAGAACACAACAAGTGACATGCGGCTGATAGTAAATAATTTTCATATTAGGATAACATTTTTAGGTCCTGAAATTAGAGGAAGGTTGAAAAATTAATCCTATTTGAACAGTTTAGTAACTTTTTGAGACTCTATATCAAAATTAAAAATAAAAAAAGGGCTGTGGATTTAGGTCAGTGTGAAGGTCCTGCATTCTGTCACTAGGAATGAAAAAAAAAAAAGAAAAAATAGAAAAGTAGATGAAATGGATGTATGATGTATACTGATGAAAACTATGAGTGCTTTGATTTAAAACAGAAAATGGGAAGATATACCATAGAGCATGCAAGGAAAAGGTAAAGACAGTGTACCTCCTACCTTTTACTGTTATTTATTCTTGTCCAGTTACATTAATCCAGAAGTCACTTACATAAGCTGAGAATCTGCCACTAAATTACAAATGTCAAGTTTCATTCAGTCAGTGCCCCAGATGGAGCTTGTAGCACCATCATGATCCTGAGGAGAGGTCAGGCCTCATCGCATAAGTGCCTTTCATCTTTCACTTTATCTTTAGGTGCAGATATCCTAGAAGGCATCAGAATACTGAAGGCAAGTCAAGTAGGGGAAACTTTATTCCACCCTTGGTCGAGTCACTGAGGTCACATCAAAAATGATGAGAACGGTAAAATTTTAGAGGCAATCATTCAACTAAGTATTGTGAAGCAAAAATAAGAGACTCTTCCCAATGGCAATCATGTGAATAGTATGAATTAGAAGTAAGGTGACAATGAAATTTGTTAATTGGATGCTTTTGAGAGTAAAGGAAGAGAGGGAGTATATATTTGACAAGACCCAATTTGTAAACCAAATTGTCTTCTAGAAAATCTGAATGGAATAGCATTGGCACCTGAAACAATTTTAAATATGTTGTTAGAAGATATGATGTCATGAGCTCTTTACCACTTCTTCCTACCACTTCACCAAAGATCACACCAAAACACAAGAGTAAAAAAGCAAAGAATATCTCATCAAATGAGCAAAAGTACAGAAACTGAAATGAGAAAATATAATTCGATGACAACACTGAATGTGAAAAAAATAAATTCTTGACTTAAAAAATAGTAGGAGATTAGATGGATCAAAAATATTACCAAGTTTGGGCCAGGGATTTAGCTCAGTGGTTCTGGCCCCTGTCTTCCAAACTCAAAGGCCCTGGTTCGATCCCCCGGTAACCACATACAATACTGGGTGTGGAGACTCATGCCGAGCAGCAATCAGTACCACATACCATAGTGCCAGTCATGGTGGCTCATGCCTGTAATCCCAGCACTTGTTAGGCAGAGGCAGCAGGATTGCTGTGATGTGAGTTTGAGACTGAGTTCAGGGCCAGCCTGAAGTACAAAGTGAGACCCCATCTCAAAAAAAAAAAAAAAAAAAAAAGAAGGAAAAATTACCGAGTTATTTTCTGTTAATAGCAGTACAAAAAATATAATGCATAAGGATAGAAGCAGCTTGAGATTAAGTAGAATGAGTAGGGAGGTATGGGTCTACTATATTTATTAAGAATAAAGAACCATATGAAGTATAATA